>JAODAL010050177.1:0-27612 GCA_025379985.1 Phyllomedusa bahiana
ACATACACTTTTCTATGCACTTGGGCCATCAAACAACCGAACGCATCTAACAATTAGCAGTGAGTTTATCACTGCCGGCAATGACAGACACGCAGCGGCGTTCACATGAGAGATCTCCGCTGTGTGTTTGCATCGCGCCTGTCGGGTCCGCCTTTCGGATGCAATCCAAGAAATGACATGCAATTCCTATCTGCCTATAGTCAGGTAGGAAAGTAGGCATGGTCCGTTTTGGGGGTCCTTGCGCTAGGGTTCACACTGTCTGTCTTTCCTTGTCTTTCTATCCTGGTCGAGGGCACACTTACATATGAACAGTGTAGTGCAAAGAGGCAAAATTAAAAACATTGTTTTTGTCCTCAATATTAGAATAAATACAGTGCCTTGTGAAAGTATTCGGCACCTTTGAACTTTTCAACCTTTTGCCACATTTCAGGCTTCAAACATAAAGATATAAAATTTTGTGAAGAAGAAGTGGGGCACAATTGTGAAGTGGAATGAAATTTATTGGATATTTTAAACTTTTGTTAAAAAAAAACAAACTGAAAAGTGGGGCGTGCAATATTATTCGGCCCCTTTACTTTCAGTGCAGCAAATTCACTGCAGAAGTTCAGTGAGGATCTCTGAATGATCCAATGTTGTCCTAAATTACTGATGATGATAAATAGAATTCACCTGTGTGTAATCAAGTCTCCGTATAAATGCACCTTCTCTGTGATGGTCTCAGGGTTCTGTTTAAAGTGCAGAGAGCATCATGAAGACCATGGAACACAGCAGGCAGGTCCGTGATACTGCTGTGGAGAAGTTTAAAGCCAGATTTGGATACAAAAAGATTTACCAAACTTTAAACATCCCAAGGTTCACTGTGCAAGCGATCATAGTGAAATGGAAGGAGTATCAGACCACTGCAAATCTACCAAGACCCGGCCGTCCCTCTAAACTTTCATCTCAAACAAGGAGAAGACTGATCAGAGATGTAGCCAAGAGGCCCATGATCACTCTGGATGAACTGCAGAGATCTACAGCTGAGATGGGAGAGTCTGTCCATAGGACAACAATCAGTTGTACACTGCACAAATCTGGCCTTTGTAGAAGAGTGGCAAGAAGAAGCCATTTCTCAAAGATATCCATAAAAAGTCTGGTTTAAAGTTTGCCACAAGCCACCAGGGAGTCACCAAGCATGTGGAAGAAGGGGCTCTGCTCAGATGAAACCAAAATCCAACTTTTTAGCCACAATGAAAAAAACAAAATTTAGGCGTAAAAGCAAAACAGCTCATCCCCCTGAACACCCCATCCCCACTGTCACACATGGTGGGGGCAGCATCATGGTTTGGGCTTTTCTTCAGCAGGGACTGGGAAAAAGGTTAAAATTGACGGGAAGATGGATGGAGCCAAATACAGGAGCATTCTGGAAGAAAACCTGCTGGAGTCTGCAAAAGACCTGAGACTGGGACGGAGATTTATCTTCCAACAGGACAATGATCCCAAACATAAAGCAAAATCTACAATGGAAGGTTCACAAATAACCGTCTCCAGGTGTTAGAATGGCCAAGTCACATCCAGACCTGAATCCAATGGAGAATCTGTGGAAAGAGCTGGAAACTGCTGTTCACAAACGCTCTCCATCCAACCTCACTGAGCTCCAGCTGTTCACAAACGCTCTCCATCCAACCTCACTGAGCTCCAGCTGTTCACAAACGCTCTCCATCCAACCTCACTGAGCTCCAGCTGTTCACAAATGCTCTCCATCCGACCTCACTGAGCTCCAGCTGCTCACAAACGCTCTCCATCCAACCTCACTGAGCTCCAGCTGTTCACAAACGCTCTCCATCCGACCTCACTGAGCTCCAGCTGCTCACAAACGCTCTCCAACCAACCTCACTGAGCTCCAGCTGTTCACAAACGCTCTCCATCCAACCTCACTGAGCTCCAGCTGTTCACAAATGCTCTCCATCCGACCTCACTGAGCTCCAGCTGCTCACAAACGCTCTCCATCCAACCTCACTGAGCTCCCGCTGTTCACAAACGCTCTCCATCCAACCTCACTGAGCTCCAGCTGCGCCAAGGAAGAATCGGCAAGAATTTCAGTCTCTCGATGTGCAAAACTGATAGAGACATATCCCAAGCTGTAATTGCAGAAAAAGGTGGCACTACAAAGTATTAACTTAAGGGGGCCGAATAATTTTGCACGCCCCACTTTTCAGTTTTTTATTTTTTACAAAAGTTTAAAATATCCAATAAATTTTGTTCCACTTCACAATTGTATCCCACTTGTTGATTCTTCACAAAAAAATAAAAATGTTATATCTTTATTTTTGAAGCATGAAATGTGGCAAAAAGTTGAAAAGTTCAAGGGGGCCCAATTCTTTCGCAAGGCACTGTAAATTAATTAGAAATGAATGGCAGTGTTAAAGAGGTCAGCAGAATGGGGGTTACGTTGTTAAAGGGGGGTTTGTAGAAGACGAAGGGCTGATGATGAATGAACAGAAAAATCTGATTTCATCAGACGAAATATTCAGAAGCAGGCCATATGGAGAAGAAAATGAAAGAAGGAACTTCTCCTGTCTACTGCTACTTCTGATCTTGACTAAGTGGGCATGACTACACATTTTTCATCCTTTCCATTTCAGTCCTATATCTGTCCAAGAAAGTACAACATATCCTGCAAAAACAAAGTCTCATATCACTGTGTCCACCTAAAAAAAATCATAAAATAAAAATATGACCAATCAAATACAAAGAGGCAAGTTCCAAAAAAGTTTTGATCTTCAAAACTAGAATAAGTAAATAAACAATTCAGAAGAATGGGAAGGTTGCATTGTTAAGGGCGGGAGGGTTTGTCAAAGACGATGGGCTAATAATATTTGGACAGCAAAATCTACAGTCACCAGAAGAAATATTCATAGCAGTCTGGACCAGATGGGGAAGAAAACAAAAGAGGGAACAACTCCAATCGGAGAAAACATCAGCATGTCTGCTCCTGTTCTTGAAAAACAGGGCTTCACCACAATTTTTCCCTCCTTATTTTGGTCCTTAAACAGGTTTTCTCACTACAAAGATTAACTTTCAACATGTAGGGTATTGAAAGACTTATTCTAAATACATTGGTCTTTTGATTTTACTTTACTCAGGAAATAAGAGAGATTGTATCTGCTCTGAGTGCACACAGGTTTCTTTGGTTACCTGACATTAACTCTGCTATGTGATTAGAGACGGGATCAGGGACTGATGTCACCATAGTCGGGAGAACTTACTCTGTGCAGAATAATTACTGCTCAAGTCACAAGATTAGCTTTTGTTTTCAGATAAGCAATTGTTTTCACTCGTCAGAGCACTTGTAGCTTTTGTTTATGAAGATTAAAGGGGTTTTGCAACAATCTCATTTCATACTTCCTGCATCCAGCTCTTCAGCTTTGTGTGCTCAGAAGTGGGCGTGTGTGATTTGTCTGAATTGCATATCATGTGACTCTGCAGGATGACATCACCAGGCCTTTCCTCTCTTTAGTCAAAGAAAGGTCTGTTTATGTGTAAAACTGTAAGTAGCTACATTGTAGCTCAGAGGTAAAACTTTTGCCTCCAGGCACAAGGGTTCTCGGTTCAAATCCCTGCAGGAATCAAACCTGTGGATTTCATTTCTCTTTATCAATGCACAGACCTGATTGAGGTTTCTTTTTTTATTTATTTGCACTGTTTGACTTATTACTAAGGAGGACAGAGGACGGGAGTAGAGCGACAGCATCTGGGGTTTGAACACTCAGTAGCTGCCTGAGAAGAGAGGTGATGTCTGAGCATGTGCGACCTGGACTGAGAAGCTCTCAGATCTGGTCGTATCCCCTGGAGACGGGCTATAAATAATGGATCACTAAAGGAGCAGCTAAAACAAAAACTGTGCCAAATTTTTAATAATGATGAATGGTGAAAATGTTTATTATTTAATTTCCAAACTTCCCACATCAATTTTAATTCGTGGCGAAACCACTTTAAGGGTGACATGAAAGAAAAGAGGTTGCGCCACGCCAGTCTTATGGCGCATTAAATGAGTGTATAGTGCACCTGAATGTATGAACCTGTCATAAATCTGGAGTGTGGTCTACCTTGCATAGCATATTTGAGGCGCATAACTTAGATGCATCGCTTGCAAATTTTAGGCGCATAACTTAGGCACATTCAAATATATCATGCCTGGTGCAAAATGCACCTAGTTTTGGTTTACGACAATTCGAATATATAGAGAATAGGGCTTCAACAGTTTTTTGGCACGAAATACACCAAAAAAATGGTGAAGCCCAATTCTGGCATGTCGCCCTCTATCTCCTGCCTTGCTCTTTGTAATGTCTCAGCCAGTTACAGAGAAGCTAAGTAAGCTAATCACTGCTATAGTACCACTCACAGCCTGACAAAGGCAGAGTAAAAGAAAATCTGTTTGTGACTGTGAAACTACATGGTGAAAAAAACTATTTAAAAGAAAGTACAACACATCCCACAAAAAACAAAGCTTCTGGGCGACATGTATGAAGCTCGCCACGTCGGAGCGCAAGTTTTCGAGCGCTCGAACGTGAAAGCTGCAACTCATGTATGTCGGCGCTGGAGGTGAGCTCATACATGCAGTGTAAAGTCCACCATGCCTCGCCAGTGTGTGAGGCGCAGTGCGGGGACTTAGGCGCAGAAGGGACTGCGCCTAACATGTATTCCGAATCGAGACAGGCGGGGAAATGAGCGAGAAATCTTTAAAACATGTCCGTGCGGAGTAATGAATTAAAAAAGCGTTTTTATTACGTGTAAACATCACCCAAAAAAAGAGCTCAAACCTACTAAAAAAATACATAACTAAAATCACTTTCACAAAATCTAGAACGGCGCAACATCAGGAATTTGGATATTGGAAATTGCCAGGAAATACAGTAATTCAAATTCTGTAAGCGCTTCTCATTTGGGCGGCAAAACCAGCCCAAACAGAATAGGAGCGACAGTGAACCATTAAAACTATGGAAAGTATTGACCAATCAATTCAAAGGCCCGGACAGTTCAAAATACAGTTAAAAATGCAGAAAAGAGCTGATTGGTTGTAACTAGCGGGGGGGTTGGCCATCCCGGCCACTCAGAATAGGAGCGACAGAGTCCCGTTATAACCTATGGAGAAGTATTGACCAATCAAATGAAAAGGCGGGACAGTTCAAAATACAGTAAAAATTCAGAAAAGAGGGTGATTGGTTGAACTAGCGGGGGGTTTGGCCATCCGGCCAAGCAGAATAGGAGCGACAGAGGGCCCATTAACCTATGATAAAAGTATTGACCAATCAAATGAAAGGCGGGACAAATTCAAAAATACAGTAAAAAATTCAGAAAAGAGCTTGTTGGGTTTAACTAGCGGGGGCTTGGCTATCCCGGCCAATCAAGCGCGAGCTTTCTTTCTCCCATTGTAGTCTATGGACAGATCGGGGCAATGAAATCTCGTGAGGCATGGAGTATTAGTAAATAAATAATTTTTATTAAGTGTAAAATATTCTCTGTAAAAGAGCGAAAACCTTCTATAAACATACAGAAATAAAATCCTAACAACGCGTTTGTCGCCGAGAAAAGGCGCAACATTTGGGAATTGGTATATTCAAAATTGCGGGGAAATACAGTAATTCAAATTCTTTAAGCTCTTCTCATTGGTCGTCATAAACCAGCCAATCAGAATAGAAGCGACAGTGACCCATTATAAGCTATGGAGAAGTATGGACTAATCAAATTTCAAAGCTGATTGGTCAAACTTCTCCATAGGTTTTAATGGGTCACTGTCGCTCCTATTCTGATTGGCTGGTTTCTGCCGACCAATGAGAATAGCTTACAGAATTTGAATTACTGTATTTCCCGGCAATTTCCAAGATCCTTATTCCTGATGTTGCGCCGTTCTAGATTTTTGGAAAGTGATTTTTTTATGTTTTTTTTTTTTTTTTTAGAAGGTTTGAGCTCTTTTTCTGAAATGTTTTACACCTAAAAAAAAACAATTTTTAGGAATCATACTCCATGCCGCACGGCGCTGAGAGCCGAGATGTATTTCTTTTCGATCTTCTATATGTTTCCTCTTTGTTACGTTCCTCCACTTCGCCTCCTCTGGCCCCATTTAGACCAACTTCAACCAGGTCCCGCCTGTCGGAGCTGCAATGCGCCGCACTTTGCCGACCCGCGATCATGCATGCCTCGGAGTTTTCGAAAGTGCCGCATCCCGCCCCAGAACGCCCACACCGCGCCCATTACACGCCCTTCATGTTAGGCGCATCTGAAAGTGGCGAAGGCTGCGCCTAACATCGCATCCCTGCGTCCGACAGGGGATTCGGGCCGGTGAGGCCCAGAAAACAGGCGCAACTCCCAATCATACATGTCACCCTCTGTGCCTACCTAAAAATAACAAATCTATGACCAGTGGAGTGCAAAGAGAGAAAATCAACAATTCTTCTAATTCTAGTCCTCAAAGAGTTAAAGACCCAGACTATTGCCTGAGCATCATTAGAACTGTAGTATTCGCCACTTGACAGTAACATATGTCTAGATTTACAGTAAGAACATAAGTTACTGTAAAAAAATAATAATACATTAGTATCATGTACTCGAGCCGGTTGTGATTTCCAGCCACTTAATCGTATATGTTCAGGATGTCACTGATAAGAACTGAGTGTAGGATAAGCAGACACAGAAATAGCTCCTACAATCTAACATATAACTCATGTCTCATGTGATATTTTTGGTGTCGCCTCAGGACAAAGCATTACTTTTCTCAGTGTGTAAATTACGTGCAGATGTTGGAAGCAGATAACTGGAAGCAATGCTGTCTGTATCTATGGATGTCAGCGTGCTTCTCCTCATGTGACTGCAGCATATACAGGACCTCATGTTACTTTACATTTATTTGTATCTTTCATTAAATCAGAACTTCCCGCTAATGACGGATACATTAAAGCTGAAATTGGCCAGAGAAACAGGCACTTCCTTCACTGCAGCTAAGAAATCTAGATAAACAGGGTTAAGGTTAAGTTGGATGTAAAACATCACACCCTTCCTGCATGGAAGAGATCCTCAAATAACATGACTCTTCTACTGTGGTTGCCTGTGAGCTTCCCTCTCTTTCGTCAGTTTATTTTTTTACATTGTGACTTAAAATGTATTTTTTGGCAGACTTACAGAATGCGCTTCAGTTTGCAAGGCGACAGATTTGTGCTACGTGTGTTTGGATGTCAGGCCTTCCGGTGTGGGCTTACAGGCAGGTGTAGTGCACCGGCACAGGGAAATCAACCAGAGACTTCTCATCTTGGGTCTTGAAGGCTTTACTCATGGCACCAAACTTGTAACATGTTACATTGGACAGGTAGGCAATCCTTTACAAGCACAGTATACTTTACAAACAGCAATTGCTCTCCTCAACCCAGCAGTCTTTCCCTTTCGACTTCAGCCCCTGGATAAACGCTTAAGCCCTAAGGCTGTCAGCTTCACTTGCTATGCTTTTCTTGAGACAATCCAGGCAGGCCTGCTCCACTCTCTATCCCCTGTACTTCAGTGGCCTCTCATTTTAGACCTCAACCACAAGGTAGTGATCCCATACAAGACCTACTAGCTCTTATGAAGGTTGTGGTCGCTCACGAGGGCTGCTTACTCTCCTTTAATCTCTAGAGCCACCCAATGGCTTACCTCTTCCCGTCTGTCCTCTCTTCTGGACAGTTCACCATTTTGTCCCTCTCTTCCCACTTTGCTTAATCTCTCTCTCTCTCTGCAGTCTACCTACCTCCACACTTTCTTTCTTCCTCTCCACTTTGAGTAGCTTTGTCCCAGATGATCAGGACAGCCTGGTCTTGGTCTACAGCTGGCTTTGGGCCAAAGGAACGTTAACTTTATTACTCATTTTCAACTTCACAACACGTGAACTCAACACAACTGAACTATGGCAAATGACAGACCCTCCTTTTAACTGTGTGACCTGCAACCCCTGCCATCACCTCACACTGATTGGCTGCAGGCCCAGCCATGCTTTCTCCCTCTGTCGCTTTAAAGGGGATTTATAACTTCATCAGTTCGTCTTTTTCATTGCACTTTCAGTTTCTCAGCTCCTCAAATCCAGGGGCATTTCTTCCCCTCCCAGCTGGGTGTTTCTTAACTGAAGGGGGATGATATCGCCCCCCCCCCCCTTCAGTGTTCGTGCTCGCTCCCGAGTCAGTATGTTTGTTTGAGATCAGTGGGAGGGGATAGCACATCCCTGCTCCCCCCCCCCTCTGAGTCCACATGTCACTGTGTTGTTCCTATCCCTATGTAGTCTTATTTTGTAAGAGCTGTTTTTTTACATAGCACAGCACTGCATTCAGTCTAGACAGTCTTCTATGAACTCGGAGCACTGATCTCTTCTCCTCTCACAGCTGGAGGTTTGTTACAGTTGAATACAGTCTTCTATGAACTCATTCAGAGCAGCTCAGATCTGTCTCCTTTCTATGTTTACACGCAGCAGCATTAGGCACCGAGCAAAATTCTGCTGTTTTCTGATTGTAGAAGCAGCTGCAGTGTCACTGAGGAGCTGCTGGCTGTGCAGAGTGAAATGTTGGTGGCCTCTTATTCTGGGGGACTGTGTTTACACAAAACGAAGATAAGGAAAACTGTGAAAACAATACAGCTTTGCTAATGACATCCAATTGCAAAGTTACTTGTTTTCACTGTCCCCTTATTCTGGAGACCATTTAATGTAATGATAAAACCCCTTTAAAGCACCCTATACCCTAAATAAAGGTGCCTAGTCATCATAACCCTTTTAAATCTATACATATACTATATATATATAGAAAGGCTCTGTGTGAGCCGAAACGTTGCCCTGTGGACATGAAATAAAGCACTAAGTATTTTTTTCATTTTTAATTCGTGAGTGCGAGCTATTTTCCTGTTTTTGTTGTGGAGTCCGTGACGGGACTTGTACTAACTTGCACCCAAGTTTTTGATGCCTATGGGTAGGTGCTGCCTATTTTTCCTATTTTTTATATATCTATATATATCTAGATATATATATATATATATAAATATCTATGCATATCTATATCTATATATATATATATATATATATATATATATATATATATATATATATATGTGTGTGTAAATATCTATCTATCTATCTATATACATACATTCGACATATGGTATGCACTATACACTACTGTTCGTAGGGGTTGTCCCACCTCCTACATCTCGTTATCTACTGAATTAAGGTTCACTTATTTTTTAAAGTTAACCAGTTCCTGACAGGGTTGTTTACCCCTCTTCTTGACTAGGCACATTTTCATTTTCTTTAGTACACGTGGGTTTGAACGCTATAACACATATTGTTATTACTTATTTTTATTATTATTTAATTTCTACATTACATTTAAAATACATATACAGTATTAAGTAAAAAAGTCTTTTTCACATTTTTCTATTTATTTATTGTTTTAACAGCTATATATAACATCACAGATGTTTATATATCGGTGATATAAAGTTTTAGGGTCATCGAGGAGAGGCACTAAAAGTTGTGGTTTAGGCTGTTAGTGTTTTTTTTAAATAAAATTACATTTTTTGAATGTGATCTTGTACTATTTTATTTAACATACTGTGCCTCCATAAGGTCAGATAAAGATCTCTGGGAGGCATTTTTATATATCACTTTTTTTTCTTTGCTGATTTTTTCCTGTACCTAAGGCTGATTTATTAGCTCCAGTTACAGGGAAAACACACTCCCTGAAGTCACAGTAGAGTTGTTCCGGGTCTGATAACACCCAGCAGCTCATGCAGTTACCGAACTCTGGCGGTCACTTTATTGCTTGCACTAGGAAGCAGAAACAGTGTCGGACTGGCCCACCAGAGGATTATAGATTACTGTCCAGGATGGGAAATTCACAATTCTCTTACCTCAAAATTCCCTAATATTGTATTTAAAATATCAAAATGGTTTAAACCTTAATTATAATGGGGTATTTTCATATGTAGCCCTGAGTAAAGCCACAGACAACATACCTTGATATTCAATCAGGGGCATCACAATAGGGTTTGAGAGTTTTCAGTTGCACCCTTTGCACCCCTAGTTGGGGGTCTATAAATTACTTAAAGCTCCTTTGCACAATGTCAAATCTGTTAAAAGGTCTCCCTCCCACCAATTATAGCAGTAGTGAATTGTGAAGCTGAAGGGGCCCGACAGTAGAGTTAATTATTAGGGTCCACCAGTGGAGTTGACTGTTGGGACCACCAGTGGAGCTGATTCTTGTGGTCCACCAGTGGAGCTGATTCTTGTGATCCACCAATGGACTTGATTCTTGGGGCCCACCAGTGGAGTTGATTCTTGGTGCCCACCAGTCGAGCTGATTTTTGTGATCCACCAGTGGACTTGATTCTTGGGGCCCACCAGTGGATCTGATTCTTGTGGTCCACCAGTGAAGTTGATTCTTGGAGTCCAAAAGTGGAGTTGATCTTTGGGGTCCACCAGTGGAGTTGATCTTTGGGGCCTCACTATAGCTACTGTACATGACTGCACATACTGCACATGCCTCTTGCTTTCTGCCTCTCTTTATTCTCCCCAGCTATCCTCAGGACCCCACCATACCCAGCGGCCCACCAGGCTTCCCTGCTTCCCTGTGGGTCAGTTTGAGCCTGCACCAGTTTCTTCTTATGTAGCAAATGGGCATAGGAACCCTTAAAAAATAGTTTTGTGCTTTAGATTTGGATTGGGCGGGTTCTTTCTTTCTCTCTGCTCTTTTTTTTTCCTGTTTGGAAAAAAACTGGTGAGTGGTCACACAATTTTTCTTACATCGCCAGCAAATTTTGAAAGCAGAATCTGAAGCGGAACACCCCTCATAAACTGGGGGCCAGAAGTGATTGCTCCCTATGCAGGTCTTATAGTTATGTCACTTGTTGGGGAGCCTTGTTCAGGTGTTGCATTGGAACCCAGGAACTTCAAAATTCCCATCTCTGTGTGATGAGCTCTGTTACATCTGACTTATTTCTGAGGCTCTGCACTGTCACATCCGATGAACTCCATTTGCAAGGGAACAGGCACCTGGAGCTAAACTTTTTGTTTGCAAAAATAGGAACCATCAGTGACAAATTAGATCCGGATGTGTATGATACATCTGAATAAATAAATGGGTTGAAGCCCACCTGTCCTGGTGTGTTTTCTGTGTAAGAAAAGACAACACAGGAAACCCATCTTATGCAAAAAAAACAAAAAACAGCATAGGTAGACGTAGCTTTGACCAAGTTTGAAGGGAATCTCATTATGTAGGCTTAGTTCACATACACGTCAGAGTTTCTGTTCGGAACCTCTGTTGCATGTTCCATCGGGAATGACAGAAAAATTAATATCCAACTAAACAACAGACACCACAGCGGAGACCTGACGGACCCTTTTTAATCAATAGTGTCTGTTGGGCGCTGTTCGTGTCTGTTTTGAAATGGATCCTTTGGTGTCCATTTTATACCTCTGTGACAGAGGTTTCGAATAGAACCTCTGAGGCAGATGTGAAACAAGTCTTACTGGGGCTTCTTCAGTCTTGTCCTTGTAACTTGACCTTATGAGTTTTTATTGGAGCTCATGCACATGTACAATAGGGTCATAAACCTTCCATGTGCTGCAATATGATGGCGCTTTATGGTACAATGGTAAGAGAAAATAACTCCATGATATGGTGATATCTGATGGGACATGCTGCTCCTTTTTTCTTTTTCGGATTTCGAAGCTTAGTTATTATGGCTAGCCCAGATTCAGAACAAAAATGAATAATTACATTGATATTGTCAGCTACATAAATGCAATATGCCAATACAGGGCATTTTCACTCCTTGAAAGTGTTGCCCATAACAAATGTACACCTTTATTATGTTCATAATGCTGACGCACCATAAATGAGTTTGTTATTTGCCTTTCTGTCCGTCTTCCAGTGCTATATATTATATAATTTTGCATGTGTTAAACTTTACTGAGATAAGTGATGGGAAAATATAACTGCACACAAATGTACTGAACTCAATTATAGCAACACATATGGGTTTGATAACCTAGTAACAATTATAATATTACACTTTATTGTCTACTCTACAGCTGGTTTCAAAATATGTCTCCGATAAAAGCAAGTCTAGGAGGGAAATTAGGGATCCCATGCTGTGATCTCTTAGTTAGGTTACATAACAAGAAACTTTTTTTTAGAAACAATGAAATAACACCACTGTTATCCCCGGTTCAGTGTTATTGGGATGGGATCCACAACAATGGAGTGAGATATGGAGAGATGATCTCATGCTTGATGTGGCAGCACTACAGACGACATCTGGGAAGCTGTGAAGACGTCATGTGATAGACATTGTCTATCAGGGATCGTTATAGGCCAATCCAAAAAAAATTATTTTGTTTTTGGATGAGCATCTGGCTGCCTAAAGCAATTATAGTTCAGCTTATAGACAGATGAGAGTCTCCTTAAGAATTTCCTGGCGAGCTGTCCAGATCCTGAGGCTGTACACTATCAGACTGCCACCACCATTGACTGGTGATATGATGTTACTGTGGAATGATGTATGATCTTAGGCTCTGTTCACATCTGCGTTGAGGCTTCTGTTTATAATGGAAGCCAAAATGTTCTGCTAGATCTATCAGTAATGGACACCAGCAATTCCACTGACTTTAAATAGGGTCCAATCAGGTCCAAGGTGTCCATCATTTTGATATGATATTGCTAGGGCTCATCCCCACGGCAAAGGACAAATACCGGTCGGTTTATCCGACCGGTATTTGTCCTGTTTTAGTGCCATCCCCACGGCCGCTGGGGGACGGCTTTTCTCCGCGATGAGCGGAGAAAAGCCCTCCCCCTTCCCATTGATATGTTCATATTCCGTCCAAAAACCGGACAGAAGAATGTGCATGTTCAATGTTTCTCGGGCGGCCGGTGGTTTGAAAAACTGCCGGGCGGAAAACCTGTGCAGTGGGGACTGCTGCACGGGTTTTCCATAGTGTCCGGTGTGTTAGTTTGCAGACGGTTTTTCAGACGGTCTGCAAAACCACAAACCATCTGAAAAACCAGCTGCAAACCGGTGCCGTGGGGACATGCCCTTACTGTGGAATGCTGTAGTATCTTGGGCTCTGTTCATATCTGCATTCTGGCTTTTATTAGGGGTACAGCTAAAGCCTTGTGGGCCTTGGTGCAAAACTTCAGCTTGGGCCCCTTTATCCCTGGACAACGATTACACTGGTCTACATGGGAAAAAAATTGTCTTCAGTCTGGGATGTTTGAGCGGATTTTATATAACTTTAGGTCGCTGATTACAAATGTGTAGTCAAAAATTGTCCATCACGTCAGGATTTTGCACAAACACACATAAATATTTATCATGTTCATGAGTTTCCGCAGCTTACTATTTAGTAGCACTAAAAATTATTTTGGCAAGAAGAGTTAAGTAGTAATTAATAAATTAAAATAACATAATAGTAATTGATTATAATAACTATCAGTGTTTTTTAACCTTCTGTGTATTTTGCTAATTAATTAATAAGGTCACCATTACAACAGCATTAAGTATTAAGGAACTTTTGCTTCTTTGATTTTCTGGAGTATCTGGAATGGGATGTTATGCATCAAGCACCAACAGTAGTCTGCTATCATGTTTGTGTTCCACCTGCCTCGATATCTTTGTTCGATGGTCTTTATATCTTGGTGGAAGCACTCACCCTGCTCTTACAGCACCAAGATTTGAGGGAAACACATTTAAGTGGCTGTGAAGAAAATGTACCTTGACACCTTGTTTACTCCTATCCTCTGATACGCTGTCAACAGAGCTTCAACTAGAACCTTGTAGTTGTCTGCCCTTATGTTTTGTACATTACATAAAGCACACCACACATCTTTCTCCAAGGTGTTCATGGTTGCCAAAAATTCTCTATATTTTATTAGAAGTCTAATTTGACGGTCATCAAAAATACCGGCTTTCAACTTCTCATGTGTCAGTGATGGAAATATTGAGCAGATACTGTACAGCTGAAACAAGCACCATCTTTATCCAAAGCCTTCACAAACTGTTTCTTCAGACCTAACTTGCGGTGGGAAGGGGAGGGTAAATAGTATTTTTATTGCAATCAGAAAGAGGCTCATGTTTAATATTCTTATCGCCAACTTTAGACGTGGACTTAAATTGTGGACTTGCACAAGTCTGGAGTAGTGTTGAGCGATTTCGTTGGCCATCGACATCGGTTGATGGTTGATAGTCGACCATCATCGACAAGATATTCGATGGTCGATGATAGATTATGATTGATGACCATTAAAGTCTATGGGAGAGCAACAACACCTTCATTCTTACACCCAAACAGGGCTGGAGAAGCTGGAATTAACATCCACAACAGTCAAATGGATACGTGCTACATCTTAGGCAACACACTTAGGTTATAAAAGCCACAGAAAAAAAAATCACAGACCATTCACTATCCCTGTCTTGCACCACAGCATGACCCTTAAACCTGCATCACCCACAAATAAAAAAGTGACAGAAGGCAGTATGATCTGAACCATCATTTTACTTGAACTGGATATTGAATATCCCTGTCCTGGAACGCAGCATGAGCCCCAAACCTGCATGACCCCCACATTTAAAAAGTGCCGGAAAAAGGAGTCTTTTAACCACCATTTTAGTTTCACTGGACATAGACTATCCCTGTCCTGGGCCACAGCATGAGTCCCAAACCTGCATGACCCCAGATTAAAAAGTGCCGGAAAAAGGAGTCATTGAACCACCATTTTAGTTTCACTGGACATTGACTATACCTGTCCTGGGCAGCGCTTGCCCCTCCGTATGAGTGCGGACCAATTGAGTTTCACTTGGAAATACTGGTGGTTAACGCTCCTGTTCCACCCAGGTGCCCTTTTTCTTGGCATTCTTTTTCTCATTTTACTCAACGTGCTACATCTGGTCAAGTTTTCCTGTACCTCCCTTGTACAATTCAGAGGAATTTTTTTACCAGCTATTTTGTACATGCAAGTTTTTTAGTAGTTTAATTCTAGAAAACACATTTTTAAAATAGGATGGAATCCCACCATGTCTTTGTTTCTCTTTTTTAATTGTATTAAATGGGTTGTCTCAATACAGGGATTGATAGCTATGTTAAAGATCTTGCAAAAACAAGTCATTTTGCAATATGTGTCCATTAATAGTGTCCTACCTATTCCTGTTTCTGACAGCACCATCACCCTTGAGCCACTCTTGACAATTGTGAAGAACAAATGTCTGTTAGAAACAACATTTTTTAGAATAGGACCTGTAGTATAGCTGCATGTCAAAGCAAAATGCCCCCAAAAATTCAAAGCATGACCCTTGAGCCACTTTGGACAATTGTGAAGAACAAATGTCTGTTAGAAACAACATTTTTTTTATAATAGGACCTGTAGTATAGCTGCATGTCACAGCAAAATGCCCCCAAAAATTCAAAGCATGACCCTTGAGCCACTTTGGACAATTGTGAAGAACAAATGTTTGTTAGAAACAACATTTTTTTTATAATAGGACCTGTAGTATTGCTGCATTTCAAAGCAGCATGACCCAAAAAATTATAAAAATGACTTCTCAGCCACTGTTAAAAATTGTGAGGGAGAAATGCCACTTAGAAGCCACATTTCTGTTCCAAAGGACCATGATTATTGCTGTATCTCACAGCAACATGACCCCAAAAATTATAAATATGACTTCTCAGCCACTATTAAAAATTGTGAGGGAGAAATGCCACTTAAAAGCCACATTTCTGTTCCAAAGGACCATGATTATTGCTGTATCTCACAGCAACATGACCCCAAAAAATTATAAATATGACTTCTCAGCCACTATTAAAAATTGTGAGGGAAAAATGCCACTTAAAAGCCACATTTCTGTTCCAAAGGACCATAATTATAGCTGTATCTCACAGCAACATGACCTCAAAACCATTGACAATGCGAAAACTTCTTAAGATAAAGTGAGTAAATGGAATACGGTGTTGTCATGAAACCTTGCTGTCTTTTACAGTCTCCTCACAGCAAAACCAGCAAAATGAACTGTTGGGAAAAGAGAATAAAAATTGCAGTAAGAAATGATCATTTTAAAAAAAAGTTTTCAAGAGGACCATTTCTGTTTGAAAAGGAATGTGAAGTAGACTGGCAACTAATCGGTGACCTCGGCAATTGGGGCCACAACATCATCAGAGATCCATGCCTGATTCATCTTGATGAAAGTCAAACGATCCACATTATCTGTGGAAAAGCCGGATGCGTTTGTCTGTAATGACTCCTCCAGCTGTGCTGAAGGTCCGCTCAGATATGACGCTGGCTGCTGGGCAGGACAACACCTCTATGGTGTGGCGAGCGAAATCGGGCCATTCATCCATTTTGGATACTCAGAAGTCTATTGGGTCCGGAACACATCCAAAAACATCGGTGTTGAGACGCAGATAGTCGTGCACCATGATCTTAAGCTGGTCTCTGTGTGTTGGATGTGTGCCCTGCATTGCATGCGTTGGTGAGGTGGTAAATAAAGATTGCCAGAGGTCACCCATTAGGCTTCTGCCACCTTGCCTGCTGCTGCCGCTACGGCTGCTTGGCACTCTACTGCTGTCACGTCGCTGATGTTGTTCCACCGTGACATTTGAGGAACGTGAAGCAGACGCAACAGATGTCTCCAGTTAATCATTTAGCAAGGTCTCCATTTCCTGCATTTTACTCTCTATTTGGGTGGGTGGAAGGAAAGTGCTGAGTTTTGTTTTGTACCGGGGATCCAGGAGGGTGGCCACCCAGTAACTGTTGTTCATTTTGATGGCCTTAATGCGAGGATCATGTTGGAGGAAATGGAGCATCCAAGCACTCATGTGAGAGATGGAGCCTTGATTTCCCAAGCCTCTGGGTCGAGGGGCACTAGCAAACTGATCTTCCTCATCTTCCTCCTCCGCCTCAAATTCGCGCCAACCTCTTTCCAAGGCAGGGACGTCGGTAACGTCGGTGTCTAGGAATACCTCCTCCTCCTCCTCCTCCTCCTCCGCTGCCTCCGGCACAGCTTCAACACAGCCCTGACTTGCCTGAGATGATGCACCCTGAGAGCTGATGCGCTGCCTTGCACTAGCCCTGGACCCCGAACCACTGCCTAATGAAGACCGATAAAATTGAGAAACTGTCGGGCCTTGTGGATTCGACGGAGAGAAAGGCTCCGTGTCCGCATCTGTGTCCGTCTCCTCCTCCGTCGCTGGCGGGACCTGTTGTTTCAGAGTGTCCAATGATCGTTCCAGAACTAAGATCACCACAATGGTCATGCTGACAAGGGCATCGTCCGCACTGACCATTTTGGTGGCTTCTTCAAAACTGGCAAGGATGGTGCAGAGCTCTTTCACCTGCCTCCACTCTCGGTGGCTCAACACCCCGAGGTCCGCACCGCTGCTTTTCAGGCCATGTGTCACTTCGTACTGCGTAATGGCATTGCGCTGCTGCCACAATCGCTGGAGCATGTGGAGGATGGAATTCCAGCATGTTGCCACGTCAACAATGAGACGGTTGACGGGGAGGCCGAGCTGACGCTGCAACGCAGCCAGGCGGGACGAAGCAGGGTGCGAACGGCGGAAGTGCGAACTTAGACTTCGAGCCTTCCTCAGCAGGCAGTCCAGACCCGGGTAGCTCTTTAGAAATTTCTGGACGACAAGGTTCATGACATGTGCCAGGCAAGGGATGTGCTCCAGCCTACCGATCTTAAGGGCGGCCAGCAGATTTTGCCCGTTATCGCACACCACCTTCCCTGGCACAAGGCTCTTGTCACCCAGCCAGCGCTCGGTCTCGTTGCGGAGAGCCGTCCACAGCTCCTGACCTGTGTGTGGACGGTCTCCAAGACAGATTAATTTCAACACGGCCTGGTTTCTCTGGGCACGTGATGCCACCAGAGGACCTTGGGGGAAAGAACCCTGCACCATCCCTGCGGTTTTGAAGAGCGTGCGCCGAGCCTGAGAGCCACCGTCACCCCCAGAGACATCCACCCAGCTCACCCAGTGAGCTGTCACAGAGATATAGCGGCCTTGGCCGTGCTTACTAGTCCATGTGTCGGTGGTTAGATGGACTTTTCCGGCCACAGATGCAGACAACGCGCTTGAAATTTTAGATGACACGTGGCTGGCCAGGGCAGGGACGGCTTTTCTGGCAAAGAAATGCCTGCTCGGCATCTGGTATTGGGGGCAGGCAAGGGCCATGACGTGGCGGAACCCATCTGTGTCCACCAGACGGAAAGGCAACATTTCCAAGGCCAAAAGCCTGGCAATGCCGACATTCAGGCTTTTGGCTTTGGGATGGTTTGGGTTAAAGTGTTTCTTCTGCTCCCAAACCTGGAAGACAGAAGGCTGGCTGCTAGACTGGCCGCTGTACGGCGTGCAGGTCGTCAAACTGGTGGAAGGAGAAGGGGTAGGATGGGTCTCTGGTGGTGCTGGTGGTACTCGGGCGACGGTGGAAGCTGAAGCGGAGGCTGATCCCTGATCATGACTCTGAGAGACATGGGCAGCTGAGGAACGCTTGGTGGTGGCGGAGGAGGCGGAGACAGAGGGTGTGACAGTGGTTGGAGGCCCAGCGTCGGTCTGGCCTTTTTTGGCCAAGTGTTGCCTCCATTTCAACTCATGCATTCGCTGCATGTGACTAGACATGTTGGTGGTGGTTAAACACCTAAGGTTGTTGCCTCTACTTATGCGTTTATAGCAAAGGCGGCATATGACATCGCTGGGTGAATCAGAGGCTTGCTTAAAGAAGGCCCAGGCTTGAGAGGTCTGGAACTTTTTGACGGTGATAAGCGAGGAGCGGGGTTTGCGCTGACCGTGGCTGGCGGAATCATATCAGCGGACTTCTGCGACCGCCCTCTCCCTTTTTGAGGCGGAACCCGTACTGACACTACCCCATCGTCTTCCTCCTCGTCCAATGATGAAGCGCTCGCAAGCAAATTCTGCTGAAAAGACCACGTTGGATCCGCAATGTCGTCATCATCATCATCAACACAGGTGACTTCGTCGTCCTGACATTCTGCATCCAGGAGCTGCGGGCTACAAGCAAGAGGGACTGCAAGGCGTTGCCGACCGCCCGGGATTTTTGCCGATTGACCGGCTTCCTTCTCCTCCTCTGATGGCATCAGTAACTGGGCGTCAGAGCAGAGAAAATCATCCTCTTTGGCCTCTTGATCTTTTAACATGCCTTCTGACCTCAACCGCATTTTGTCATCAAAGAGGTCTTCAGAAAATGGATTATCCACAGTGGTGGGTACACGAGTTGACATTTGGGCTGCTTCATGTTGGACGGATGCTGATGATGCTGATGACATTTGTGGCCGTGACTGGGAGGACGAGGAGGTAAGACTGCTGGATGCAGGTTGCATTAACCACTGAAGGACAGATTGGCGACGCTGTTCGTTACTGAGATTCACAGGGCCCTGACCCAGCGATGACAGGCCTGATGGTCCTGCAACTGACGATCCGCTGGCATGCGTGTTGTCGCCAGCACTGGAAGGAGCACCTTCTCTCGTACCTCTACCTCCATGTCCTACCCCCCTCTTTGCTCGCTTACCACCTGAATTTCGCTCCATGTTCAGAAATATAAAAATTTGAGAAGGTATGGAAGAGTTTTGGAAAGTCTCTTATTAAAAGACGGCAAATCACAGCTATTCTCAAATCCCTCAAATCAAAACAAAATTGCTGTATTCACATTTAACTGCAAAGTAGATCTATCAACAAAGCTGGCCTGCGCCAAAGTGAAAAAAACACGTATCTGAAATGTATTCGGATAATAAAAGGTATTTTTGGCACCTTTCAATTCACCTGTGGTGACTACAAAATTGCTGTATTCACATTTAAGTGCAAGGTGCCTCAATGAACAAAGCTGTAGTGCGCCAAAGTGAAAAAACACGTATCTGTAATGTATTCGGATAATAAAAGGTATTTTTTGGCACCTATCAATTCACCTGTGGTGACTACAAAATTGCTGTATTCACATTTAAGTGCAAGGTGCCTCAATGAACAAAGCTGTAGTGCGCAAAAGTGAAAAAACACGTATCTGTAATGTATTCGGATAATAAAAGGTATTTTTTGGCACCTATCAATTCACCTGTGGTGACTACAAAATTGCTGTATTCAAATTTAACTGCAAAGTAGATCTATCAACAAAGCTGGCCTGCGCCAAAGTGAAAAAACACGTATCTGAAATGTATTCGGATAATAAAAGGTATTTTTGGCACCTTTCAATTCACCTGTGGTGACTACAAAATTGCTATATTCACATTAAGTGCAAGGTGCCTCAATGAACAAAGCTGTAGTGCGCCAAAGTGAAAAAACACGTATCTGAAATGTATTCGGATAATAAAAGGTATTTTTGGCACCTATCAACCTGTGCTGACTACAAAATTGCTGGATTCTAATTTAACTGCAAGGTGGATATATCAACAAAGCTGGAATGGGCAAAATTGAAAAAGAACACCTATCTGAAATGTATACTGATAATAAAAGTGGAGTTTTGCACCTAACAAAGAGACCTGCAGTTACTAGAAAAGATGTGTATCCTAATATAAGTTCAGGCTGCCTAATATCCAGGAAATATTTCAATAGAAAACTGTTAATAATAAAGCTATTGCAGTGCAATGTCTACACTAAGTCTTGGTGAACTTTATCCAGTATTCTTTATAGAGCTTGTCTGTGTTCGCCCGCGGGGGCCTCCCCCCCCTCCCCGCTCTTCCCCGTGACTTTACAGCGGTAGATGCTCCTTTAAAATTCTTTACCTAACTACATAAAATCTTCCAATCTCTGATCTAACTAAGTTGTAAGGATCACAGCTAACAGTAGAGCTTTCTCTGTGAAGAAATAGAATAATTTCGCTGAGCTGTTTGGACACAGGCAGAGCGCACGTCCTACTGCTATGAGACGCTGAGAGACACTGATCATGAACAGGAAGGGCTGTTCTATGTAAAACGAGGTCATGTGATTTTTCCAGCCAATCGCAACCATACACATCCCAGTCATGACGTCGCACACACATCTCACCCTGCTCTATTTTCTGGCCGCCAAAATGACAGGAAGCGCCGAAAATGGCGCGATATTAATAGATGATGCACAGATTTTAACCTAAATTATCGCATGATCTAAAAATTTCGATCAACATAAAAACTGTGCCGATTTCAACTTTGTCGATAATAATCGCTCAACACTAGTCTGGATCATCCTTGGGTGCAATTTCCAGATACCTGAAGATGCCTCATTCATCTGTACAAACAATTATATACAAGTATAAACAAGATGGGAATGTCCAGCCGTCATAGCGCTCAGGAAGGAGATGGATTCTGTGTCTCAGAGATGAATGTGCTTTGGTCCGAAATGTGGATATCAAACCAGGAACAAAAGAAACTTGTAAAGATGCTGGCAGAAGCTGGTAAGATTGTGTCATTATCCACAGTGAAACGAGTACTGTATCAACATGGGCTGAAAGGTCACTCTGCCAGGAAGAAGCCATTACTCCAAAAGAAACATATAAAAGCCAGATTAATGTTTGCAAATGCACACAGGAACAAAGACCTACATTTTGGAGACATGTCCTGTGGTCTGACAAAACTAAAATTGAGCTGTTTGGCCATAATGACCATCGTTACGTTTAGAGGAATAAGTGAGAAGTTTGGAAGCTTTAGAATACCATCCCAACTGTGAAACACATGGAGAGGTGGGCGGCATCATTTGTGGGGTTGTTTTGCTGCAGGAGGGACTGGTGCACTTCACAAAATAGATAGCTTCATGAGGAAAGAAGATTATGTGGAAATATTGAAGCAACATGTCAAGACGTCAGCCAGAAAGCTAAACCTTGGGTGGAAATGTGTCTTTCACATGGACAATGAACCAAAGCTGCTGCCAAACTGGTTACAAAGTGGCTTAGGGATAACAAGGTAAATGTTTTGGAGTGGCCATCACAAAGCCCTGATCTCAATCCTATTGAAAATGTATGGGCAAAGCTGAAAAGGCAGGTTCGAGCAAGGTGACCTACAAATATGACTCAGTTACACCAGTTCTGTCAGGAAGAATGGGCCAAAATTCCTGCCAACTATTGTGAGAAGCTTGTGGAAGGATCCAAAATATTTGACCCAAGTCATACAGTTTAAGGACAATGCACCCAAATACTAATGAAATGTATGGAAACTTTTGACTTTGCAGAAAGTAATAAAAATGCCTTAAAGGGGTTTTATCGTTACAAAGATCATGTCTCAGATTATGGGGACAGTAAAAATAAGCACTTTTGTAATTGGGTTGCATTACCTCTGTCACTTGATTTAGCAGATATCAGCTTATCTGTAAATCTGTATTCTGTTTCTGCTGTTGCTCTGTTGCTGGTCGGAACGCCCCCTGGTCGATTCCCTAGACACGCCCCCTGCACTGTGATTGGCTGGCTGACATTTCATTCAGCCTGTTGGGATATGCCCCTAGACAGGAAACGCCCCGGCCACGCCCCCTGCGCTGTGATTGGCTGCCTGCACACTCTGTGTTTACTCCCCTCTGAGCTGTTAAAATTGATAGTGAAACCAAGGTCTGCTGGCTCTATGTACATCTCCCAGCTCTATGGTGATGATCTGGGCAATGACTGCCTGTTTAAAGGGCTTTTGCCAAGAGGTTGTTTCACCTCCTCACAGGTCCAGTCCTTAAGCTGCTACTTTGAAAAGAGGGCGTTCTGTTTCTCAGGACTAATGCAAGCCCCGCCTCCTTATGACGTCATCATGTGTAGTGTATAACATAAGGATTCAACACTGTGTCTGTATAAGCTGCTTGTGTAGTGCAGTGGTTAGCTGATCCACTCTACAAGATAAAGGTTAGGAGTTCAAGTCCCATCAGTATTTTTTTTTTTTCTTTTATAAATTGTACACATATGTAAAGATATGAAAATATATGTGTAGACATCTATAATTTTATTCATATACACACACAAAGCTCCCCTATATAGTGTCCCATTGTCACAGTAGTCACACCAAGCATTTCCAACATATGTGATACAATGCATATATTCTGGGGGATGAGACATGATATAGGGGAGCTATGTATGTGTATATATATCATTATAGAGATTGACATATATATTTTAGGTCTCTCTACATATGTGTAGAATTTAGGGGGGAAAAAATATACTCTGTGAGGGGACTAGAACTCCAAACCCCTTCGTTGTAAAAGCAATACTCTATCACTGCTCACTGCTCTGCCGCTGCACCACAAGCCCAAGTCAGTTACAGGGAGAGTAGGGCCTTCTCTCAAAGCTGATTGCTTCTTCTCCTTGTTTTCACTCACATGTCACTGACAGCAAGCAGAGATCTTTACTTGAAGCTGACATTTGTCCTTGTAGTTGAGTAAAGGTCTCTGCCTGTTGTCAGTACAATTTGGGTGAACACCACTAGAAGTTAAAGCTGTTGGCTTTCAGCATCATTTGTGTGTAAACTAAGACATATCACAGGTTCTTGCTGGTGTTTGGAGCCTCAAGGCTGCAGACATAAGAAGCATGCAGGAGGCTACAGAACTGTTATATCCAGACAACCTTCTGCATCCCCTGCTTCATACAAAATGATGTCACAGTTCTTCAGTGAGGGGAGACACGCCTCCTGGGAGGAGAGACTAGCCTGCTGACAGGAGAGACACGCCCCTGGATTTCAAACTCAATCTGAGAAAATTAGCTGAACAGCCCAAACAGCTCAAACGATAACACCCCTTTAAAATGTCTCTATCTCTCTCTCATTATTCTGGCTTTTGGCAAATATAAAAAATTTTGGTTCCTAATTGACCTAAAATAGGTAAGATTTATTCTGATTTCATGTCAGATAGTGAGAAAAACCTGCAGATGTGTCTTTTTATACAGTGTATGTAAACTTCTGGTTTCAACTCTACAGTACATGCCTCAATATGCATTCATTGCGATGTTGAAATTACTTGCAAGCACATCATTTCAACAGAGCAAATGACGGGCAATAGCAGATTCTAGCCTCTTAAACTTAAATCTGTTACAGCGCGTGTACGTCTGAAAGAATTGACGCTAAATTCTGAATGTAAAATATTCAACATGTAATTGATGGCGCATATTTTACATTGAAGTTTATGTCAGAAGTAGTGTATATTGCTTGGGGTGTATTTCTGCACATATTTTGGCGAAATTACGCTCGAAATATGTGCAAAAATACATCCCGAAATATGCCATATAAACACCCCCTTATTTATACCTATTAAAATACCTATTACAAATCAAATCTTTGCAGTTGTTGTTAAAATAAGATGGCCACCCCATTGTTATGGAAAAAAAATAGAAAAAAACAATGCAACTAAAAAAAAAGATAAAAATAAACAATAGTTTACTTGCGCACATGCTAAGCTACCTCTTCTACGTCCATAATAATGTTTTATAATTAATGCACTATATGACATAGATTGATACAGTTATGGGGATACCAAAGATCTACATTATGACAAACAGTATGGTTCTAATAAAAACATGTTTTATTGACTATAGTTTCATTGTAGGACTTATTTTTTTAATCAGAATGTTCTGGTAATAATAGTGTAAATCAAGGCTTATGGGGTGTCCATCAGACTTTCCAGTATTTTTGCTGGCAAGAAAAGCACAGTTTGTCATGCTGTCCTTCCTATCAAAAATACCAGCCCTCAGACAGATTCCAACTCATAACTTTTTTTTAATCATTTTTTTATTTTAGGTGCCATCCATTGCCGTGCTGATAACCTGTTCTGCTGGGGATGATCCCTGGACAAAACAGGTCTCCTTCCCCCTCTGGTAGCTGACAAAATAGTTCATTCTTACCTCTTCTGTAGAAGCAGCCTTCTCAGCTATATTGCCATGCTGCTGTAGAACCTCTGCCCCTTCTTTAACAGGAAGCTAAAGGATTACCACCAAGAGACCTGGCTGAGGAGAGAGTGATTGAGCATGTGTGTCCACCAGCACTCAGCTCATTTGGTGGACATACACATTTGCTGCACATTTTGGCCATCAGTGCCATACTATATAAATATATGTCATAGCTTTTCAATGGGCTATTTTTTAACAGCTTGTATGTAAAAAAACATTGTTAATTTTTTATTATATATAAAATGACTATGATACTTAATTGTGGAGCCATCACTTTGGAAGGAGATTCTCTGTACAGAGTTCTTACTTTTTGTCAAAAGTTGAGAAAGGCTACAAAGGGCACCACTTATTCTGCATGACTTGTCCAGTCCCCCAATGCGCAGATAACCCACCCACTGATTTGCATAGGCATGGTGTAATACTTCATTTCCCCTTTGGTGGCGCTGCAGGGAAATTGAACATTGACTGTCATGTTATCCCACAGATAACAGTTAAATATTTATACACATACTTTTATGAATGTACCACATTCCCATCTACAGATCCGGTGGCACAATGTCTGTTCGCCAGTCAATATAGAGCACCAAGTAATGGCTCGTTCTGTCTTGCACGTCCTCATGGATGATGACACCAGGTTTGGCATTCCTGGTGTCATAAACTAACATTTTAACTCAGGACCCCAAAGTGGCTGCTTTGGCTGCTATGGCTACAGGTAAAAGGGCTGTCGCGTTTCGAGAAATCCTCTGCTCGTTGCCAGCTGCGATCCCGCCCTGGAATATGAATGAGGAGGGCGACACTAGCGTCATCCTCCTCATTAACATCTATGGAAGTTCCGAGTATAGCCGGGCGCACATGCTTGACTATGTTCAGAACTCCCGTAGAAGTGAATGAGGAGGGTGGTGCACATGCAGGGCCGGATCGCAGCTAGCAACGAGCGTCCAGCAAAGAGGATTTCTTGAAGCGGGACTACCCCTTTTAGGTCAGAATAGCCCTTGAAATCACAGGAGAGGAATAGCAGTAGTTGGCGGAAAACCATGCAGGGTGGAAAGGAGGAGCATGGTTATGAAAAGAGGAGCAGCTGCAAGGGACTAGAGCATCAGAGGCTGTTGCAGCTATCCATCATATCCCAGCAGTCGGTGAAAAGCCCTGGTGAGTAGGCCTGCTTTCTGACTGAGGTGCTCTCTGACATGCAATTCTTTCAAAGATGGACCCGAGCGGCGCTATGGAAACACACAGTGGCGATCTCTCATGTGAACGCCGCTGCGTGTTCCTCATAGCCCACAGTGATACTCTCACTGCTAATTGTTTAGATCCGTCTCTGAGTCCGTCCTGTCGGTCCCAGAGACGAATCTAAAAAGCGCTGGTAACACAGAGTTAAAACCCCGTGTGAACAAGCCGTTAGATGTTATATACCAATTAAACATTAAATAAAATTGTATTATTTATTAAAATATTTAACTAAATAAAAAAAACTGCTAGCCATTTTTTACTTTGGATATTAACATTAATAATTTTTCATATGCTCTTTATATTTATCATGTTTACATATTTTTTGGATTATATTTGCTTTTGAAATGGGCTTACATTATTATTCACAAATAGAATAATTGGATTTGATTTGGGAGGAACAATTTACCTAATCATCCTAGAACACCAAAATACCTTGTCCTGGCCCTGACCAGACATATCATATATACTCGAGTATAAGCCGACCCGAATATAAGCCGAGGCACCTACTTTTGCCACAAAAAACTGGGAGTATGAGCCTAGGGTGGAAAATGCAGCGGATACTGGTAAATTTCCCATAGGCAGGTATAGGCAGTTTAATGTCCCTCATAGGAAGGTAGAGGCAGGTATATGTCCCCCATAGGCATGTATAGGCTGTTTAATGTCCCCTATAGGCAGGTATAGCCAGTTTAAAGGGGTTTTGCCACTAAGTATGGAATCTAATGTAGGAATCTTGCAAATTAAATAGTAAACATTTTCACCATTCATTATTATTAAAAATTCTGCACCGTTTTGTTTTAGCTGCTCCTTTAGTGATCCATTGTTTACAGCTCGTCTCCAGGGGGGTACGACCAGGGCTGAGAGCTCCTCAGTCCTGGTCGCACATGCTCAGACATCACCTCTCCTCTCAGGCAGCTACTGAGTGTTCAAACCGCACGTGCTGTCATTCTACTCCTGTCCTCTGTAATCCTTAGTAATTAGTCAAACAGTGCAAATAAATAAAAAAAGAAATTTCAAAGAGCTATGTGTATTGACAAAGAGAAAAAAAAATCCACAAGTTTGGTTCCTGCAGGGATTTGAACCTAGGACCCTTGTGCTGTGAGGCAAAACCTTTACCTCTGAGCTACATTGTAGTTACTCACAGCTCTGTACATAAACAGACAGGTATGAAATGAAATTGTGACAGATCCCCTTTAATGTCCCCCATGGGTAGGTATAGAAAGGTATATTTCCCCCATAGGCAGGTATAGGCAGGTTTTAAAAAAAATAAAAAAATAAAAACACAAGTACTCACCTTTCTCCCCGCTGCTCCGATACGATTTTTTTCTTCTGGCACAGGAGGCTTAATGTTATCAGGCTGCGCAGGCAGCGTGATGACATAGCCTGGCGCCTGTGCCGGATATTCCGGAAGCCCGCTAGTCTGCTTGCGGCCCTCCGGAGTCCTATTGCGGAGCAGGGAGCTCTCGCTCTCTGTTGCACAATAGTGTCTTCAGCTGTATGCGCTCCCAGAGAAGTCGCATAC
>JAODAL010050178.1:0-27612 GCA_025379985.1 Phyllomedusa bahiana
TTTCCCCTCTTAATCAACTTTTTTTAACCCCAAAGGAGGACGTAGAAAATAGAAAAATATAGTAAGCTTCTGGATTTAAAATTTCTAGGGTGATCACCTCCTCTGGAAAATGGAAAAACCCTTTCAAAGCCGAACCTGGAAAGAGGAAGTTTTTAATTTCATGAGCAAGAGAAAATCAGCGGGGCATTTCCACGTTCCTATAGTGCTTTGGGGGGTTATCAGAATTGTTTTTCGGAAAAGCTTTCAATTTTTGTGTCGTGCATCCCAAAACCCAAAAACGACACTCTACAAGAAAAACATAACAACATACAGTGTTGCAGTTTGGCAAGTTCAAATGGTAATTTCGCTGAATTCCTCTAATAGGGGGATATGCCGCCAAAAATTACAATCCTAGCTCTCATGAGAACTAGGTTTTGCACCTCCTTTCCCCCTTGTACAATATTTCATATTGGACGCGGGGGAAAAAATGACTTCAAATTTTTGCGGAGAAAAGCGCCGCGAGTAAGAATGAAATGGGCCAGCGGGCTCCCGGGGCCCCCCGGCGGGGGAGACTCTTTTTCACGTGGTCCGAAAGACACTTACTGTGGAAAGTTTTGTACACACCGCGAACCATGTAACTACCCATATAGTCTTCAAATACATTGAAAATCATTACAAAAAAAATACCAAAAAAAAACTGCAACACAAACATCGATTCGCCGATTTTGGGCCGAACTTTCCGACAAAATTGTTTCGTCCGAATTACTTCGGGACAATCGTGTTAAAAACACATTTCCACCACAGACCGTGGGTCTGTAAAACGTTGTTCCACAAAATTTGGGAAAGGGAGTTTGGGTTTTGGTTTTCATAAAATTTTGGTGGTTTTAATATGACACGCATATGACTGCGCCGCTTTTAAATCGTTTCACTCTAAAAATTCCGGGCACTTAAAGGGGGCAAAACTGACCAAAAAACTGAAGCGGAAGTACCTGATAAAGTCAGGCAGCGCCACGGGAAAAAAAACAAACTGAGGGCTCAGTGCAACATCAGTGGCCCACGAGTGGCACAGTGACAGATTGGAGGGGACGGCAGCACCACACACACATGAGGGCAGACATGGAAAAAATGAAACTGGGGGTGGCAAAAACAGATAGGCCACAGAGTGGCACAAACAAGAGGGAGGTACGGAGCACCACAGCAGTACATGAGGCAGACATGGGACAAAAGCAGGGGGGGTATGCAGCACAACAACAGCGCCATGAGGTCAAGAGGGGCACAATGAAACATGTGGGTGTCCTGCACTACAACACAGCGCATATGAGGTCATTGAGTGGGACAATGACAGAGTGTGGAGGTGGGGCAAAAAAGTCCCGGGGAAAATGGTTTATGAAAATGGGAAACTGTCACAGATTTGGGGGATCAGGCGGGTTTTCGGGATCAGAATATTTGGGAGGAGGAGTTTGAAACCCCGACGATTCTCAAAATTTTGGGGGAGGGGTCATGGGATGAATTACGCCTAAGGGATTGGGGTTGGAAAACCTGCCGATCCACCCGATCTCTTTCAAAGGGCAGATTCCACAATCCCATGGACAAAACGGGGTTCTCCTTGGGGTAAAGAGCCCCTCTGATAACACCCGCTCTGAAGCACACTACTGCCGGCGGGCGCTTTTCCACTGGAAACTCCAATTGGGGGCCACACACCCGTTTTGGCTGCCCAAAATCCACGGACTTCTAACTGGTGGCAGAGTGCTCGGACAGAAATAGTCAAAAGAAACACTCCATTTTGCAAAAGGTTTTGGGGGCCTTTATGGGGCAAGGCATCCTGGGCCCCGGCCTGCTACTGCGGGGGCGGCGGCAGGATGACCACCAATCTGAGCCCCGGTTCTACAGGGCCCCCGAGTAACTGCAAGTGTTGATGCGGACCGTGGTGCCAACGTTAGCTCCCTGGCCATGCTTCACTTTCTGCCCACAATTCTACATATAACCCATATTCGGCTCCTCCGGTGTCTTAGCAAAGAACTGCCACACCGCCAAGTAGATGATTTTACCGCCAACGCTCCGCACTGAGTGACTACTACCACCGCTGCCTCGCTGAGCCCCTGTGACGCTACTTTTTTGGACCTGCGAACGGGTTTTCTACCCCGTGGCCGCTGGGCTCCTGACCTCGCACTGCTGCTACCCTGCTGACTCACGCCACACAACCCACTTGCTGGCTGCGCCGCTGCCTGACGCGCAAGCTGACGCCCTCTTCTCCTGACGATGATGAAGCCCTTGCTTCACCCGGCACCAAGTGCGGTCGGCTAACATCATCATCGATTTGTGTTTCATCGTCACTGCTGTCCTCATCACCAGTCTTGGTATGCAGAGGCTGACCCCTCAAAACATGACCTCCCAAGACACTCTCCACATCTATACTTTGCGCCTACTGCAAGAAGCAGGGGATATTGGCCCCATTTCTTAGCTGCCAAGTAGCTGCTGACTGCCCTCCTCAAATTGTTCATCCTCGCTGTATAGTGGCGCTGAGCCCAGACCACATAGTAGATCTCTGGCTGAGGGAACCGGATGGGACAGAGGCGGATTGTGAACAGGTGAGGGCCACTGACCCGCTCCCGCGCCTTGCCATCTATGGTTTGTGTCTGATGTTCCCACCGACTCTTGGCTGGGGTTGTCAGATGTCATCTGTGAGGAAGTGGATGACCTAGTCAACCAATCAAGAACCATTGGTTTGCTGAACAACACACGGCCTCTAGATGACACTGGCAGTTCTGGCCTCACTGAGTGACCCTACTGCAATGTCTCCTTACTGTGCTGCGACCTGGGCCTGCTCCAGGAATGTTTTTGCCACTGCCACTCGCATGTGAAGAGCCTGCACCTCTCTGTCTGACATACTGTTTGTTCTAAAATGTACAGACTCTGTTTAATGAAGATATCTGTATATGATAAATACACACCCTGTATTTGACTCCAAATGAACCCACTAACAAGCTTGGGTAACCCTTGGATATAAATTGCGCTCCACAAATGGCCAGGAAAAATGTACTTGTATGTGCCGTTTAAAAACACTGTGTATTTTACTGAATATAAAAGCACAAACAGGCTTAATTAACCTTCGGATATGAATTATGCTACAAAATTTCTTCTTTGGCGGTGAAAAACAACATAAAAACTCGTAATTAACCTTCAGATATGAATTATGAATTATGCTACAGCCAAATCTTCTTTGGCGGTGAAAAAGAACGTTTCTTTTACTGAATACAACTGCAGAAAAATACTTAGTTAACCCTTGGATGTAAATTGCGCAAAAAAAATTAGCTGCCAACAATTACCAGCTTTGTAGGGAACACAACAACAGAAAATCTCGTAATTAACCTTCGGATATGAATTATGTTACAGCTAAAATTTCTTCTTTGGCGTTGAAAAACACTGTTTCTTTTAGTGACCACAACAGCAGAACAACGCTTAATTAACCCCTGGATCTAAATTGCGCAACAGAAATTAGCAACCAAAAATGAAGTGGTATTTGGATTGTAAAAATGCTGTTTCTTTAATTGAATACAACAGGAACAGGCTTAGATAACCCTTGGATATTCAATGTGCTGTGAGCAGATAGCATTAAAATGTATATGCAGCTGCAGTGGACGCACACTGGACTTCAGATCCAATACCCCACAAAATCAGAATTAAAAAGTAAGAGAAGCAGTCTCTGAGACAAGCTGTGACACCCCCCAAAATCGCTGTATAAAAGTGAGTTCTTTAGTATGAGATATCATAAGCAGCAGCTGCAGCACCTTCCCTACACAGCACAGTGAGAGCGGTATGAGCTCCCAGCGTCGCGCCCGGACCTATAGGCCTCGTTCACACGGCTTATTTGCCGACGGATTGGCGCCGTATTCGGCGCCAGATTTGCGCTTCAATACGGCGCCAATCCGTCGAGTCATTACGTAATCCCACTTCTCTCATAAGAACATTGGATTCCGTCCGCCACTCACCCCGCCTCGCAAATGCCGCCGCGTTGGGGAGCAGTGACATCACCATTAATTTAACAGGAACCGTGACGCTCCGAGTAAACAATGCATTGTCTATGGGCCGAGAGCGGCGCCCGCCGCCACGCCCGGCCCCCGCCCCATTCCCGGCCCCTTATCACGGTCGGATATCATGTGCCTCAATACGCCCACCAAATCCGTCCGGGAAATAAGCCAGTGTGTGAACACGGCCATAAGTGCCGGTGACATCACAGAATCCCGCCGTCCTCCTGATTGGCTTCAACTCCTGCAAATGTCAAGTCAGGCTAAACACGCCTTTTCTCCTCCAACTCCTTTTGCCCACATGGTAACGCATGTGCTGCACAGCCATTTTATCAATAACAAACATGATTCGTTCCCACGATTAGAGAATCCCAAACTTCGACATTTGATTTCAGCGCTTTCAAAGTCTTTTCTCCCTGAAATTCTAATGAAAAGGAGTAGAAGATGTGCAAGGTAGACTCGGAGAAAGAAATTGACTAAGGGATGAAGCCTTCCTGTCAACAAAACTTCCACCATTAGGAAAAAGCAGGATCATATTGTAAAATAGGCAAAAACTGCTTGACTACATCAAAAATATGTTTATATTCCATATTATAGCAAGTGGAGAAAACAACAGGTGACCTTTTTGAATTGTGCATACTTTTTTTTTTTAATTTGTATCCCTTGTGTCTTGGATTAGATTATCTGACTCAATAGAGGTAGCTCTTTTTTTTAGCACGATTCAAATTCCACGCTGGATAATAACGGGGTTTTTTTTGTTTTGTTTTTTAAATTGGCTACATTATTTGCCTCTATTATAAAATCAGAGAGAGAGGAACATTTTCTTTGTGCACGCGTCATCTCACCCACAGGAATATTCTGAAGAGTATGAAGAATAGTGTTCCCAGCAGTACTTTTTCGATAGGTTTTAGTGACAATAGAATTATTATTGATCGGGGGCGTGGCCAGGCCAAGCGGCGATTGAGCATCTCTCTTCTTCTCCGTGTAGTTTCTGTTGAGAATGCACCCTTCTTTTTAAACTCACTCAACTACAAGCCTTGAAGCCTGCAAGGGCAAGCACAATACACTCGGCACAGCCCGCTCGCTGTTTCCCAGCTCACTGTGATGGTCGTATTAAGCCCTCTCAGACCTCCTGTGTGTGTACTTTTATGAACTCGGACTTAGCCGCTGTGGGAAAGAGAGCCTCTCAGTCCAGCCTAACCAGCAGCCATTGCTGACATTCACTGCTAGCCCGTGCATGTGCTGCATCACAATCCTCCTCATCCAGGATCCTTCTGAGAATACTCACCATGCTGACAGCACAGTGATCCAGACAGAGGTCGCGACTACCCATCTGCCAGATCATCTCTCATCCTTGAGACAAGTGAATTACAAGAGCCCAGTTGTCACCTAGGGACACCAAGGAGACTTTAGCACAGCAGGGGGATTTTTCCATGCAGCAAGGAGCAAGTGAAGAGTACAGAGGTCACTGGAAAGTCTCACAAGCTACAAACTCTTTTACCCTTACCTTATACCCAGCCACTGGGAAATACCTGCATCTCTCCACTATTATTTATGTCACAACTGAAGCTACATAATTTGTCTCCCAAGCTTATTATCAATACCCTGTGGGTCTCCTTTAGCCTTCATCCTCCACTGAAGACAGCGGAGATCACCATTTTTACAATCCCCTCCTCATTAGAAAGAAGGCTCCACCCTTGCATTAACGTGCCTGTTCACTACTATCCTAACAGAATTATTCACAGCACATGAGCAGAACCTCATTTTGTTAAGCTTTATCACTGCTCCAATCCAGGGACAACAACAGACTTCATTTTTGTACCGGGCATTTTTATACTCTTTCACCAGAGGTTCTGGTTCTATAATATGCAAATCCACGGGGTGAAGTTTATATAGAAAAAAATACAAAAAACATATCTATATGCACCTCCCCCACGTGGTACATTCTACAGTTTTTCTATGGACCTCTTGTCAACCCATATCTGCTCTCTTCTCCAATCATGGAGGTACTTCTATCAGAACGAACCTAAAAGAATAAGCCAACCTAAACTCCGGAATTCTTCTTCCTCCTCGGCAATCCAGATCCTCAACCAGAAGGGGCCTACAATTTCCCCTTCTTCCCAACTCCTTCTTCCAAAGCAGCTCAGTAGATTTTGAAACAAGCATGAGTCTGACCCCTTGTGGGATTCCCACTTCTGACTATAGTCTTGGCTCCAGCATCTAACTGTTTCCATCATTTCCGTTCAACTTTGCAATCTGATATTAAACAGATGATGGTGGATCTCAAACAAGAACTTGTCATCATTAGCGGCCTCACTGAACATATTGAGAACAAGAGTGTGTCAGACATTGCAAATTCCCACAATTCCCCTAAATGATGCTAATAATGCAATTAGAGAAGAGAAGTTTCAACATCTGGCCTCAAAAGTTCGTTGACCGTAGAGGACCTGATCCAGGGCGTAATTAACGTTAGAAATCCTGGCATCCCTGAATCAATCTTGCTGACCAGTTTCAACAGCATACCAACAGATCTGATGGCTCTTCGTCTTGCCAACTTCTTCAACTCTAGACCTAATGTCGATAGGATCCACATGACCCTAACCCAAAAACCCTACCTCAACAAGTTACGAGAGACACTATAGCCCGAATACATTTCTACATTAAGGGAGGAAATATCTAAAGGTCTTTACGAAAGATGGACTCGCTCCCAGAACCGCGTTTCCAAGCAATTTTCCAACTCCCCGGATTAATCCACTGCAACCATGCTTAAAAGGAAAGATATCCCCAGCCAAACACAAGAATCCACCATATAAGGATAATTCAATATCGATGGGGATTCGCAGTTAAATACTAATAATTGTCAAGGGATGGCACCAATTTTATATGCCACACTCCAGAAGAGGCCAGCCCTTACCCTGAAAAATTGGAACCTTCAATCATCAGCGACGCTATCCAGTGAGAAATCCACAAATGAAACCCGGAATAATCAACACCTCTGAGGTCAGATAAGACCCAGCAGATCAAGATGCAGGACAGAGGATTTGTATATCACTAGTATCTCTTTTTAAGCTTCTTTGTGGTTTCCTTCTGTGCAATGGAGCTGTCACTCCAGAGGCTCCTTCTCAATGATTTTTCTTGAGATATGCAATATGACGTTGCCCCACTGTTTATTTCCGTTTGAAACGAAATACTTTCTACTGCAGTTCTCTATTTTCACTGTTTTTCAAACAGTTTCAAATGTGGCTCTATGTTTAGAGCTCATTCCTTTGTTATAATGTTCATATTATTGCCATGACTTTAACATTTCCTTGACCGTCTTACATTCTTTATAGAAATGTTCAAAGTAACAATACAAATAATGTGATTCTATCTTTCCTTACTCTCCATTAATGGGTATTAAAGTTATGGTACTAACATGTAAATGGTCTCATCTCCGTACAAGAGATCACTTTTATTGGAAAGATGTAGCCACATCCCGTGCAGATGTAGTATGCGATTGCAGGAAACACACCTACATAATAAAGATAACCTATAGACTAAACATAAAAAGTTCCCATGCTTCCACTCTGCGCTGGATCTGAAGAAAGCTGAGACTCATTTTAAAAGAGAGATTCGTTACTTTTCCATAAACAATCCTGTTTCGACCCCCAAATGGCGATATATAATTCTACAATGCACATTGAATTCTATGATATATACACTCGTAACTGTATATGCTCGAACAACATCAGGCATCTTTTGTATTCCCAGAGTTCTCACCAAACACGCAAAAGCTACTTAGAGGTAACCTGGGGATTTGTGGAGATATAATATGGTAATAATTAGAACACAAGATAGATCAAAGGTTGCTCTAAACACCAAACACGCCCCTGAACATAGAAAATGTAATATTGTAGGAGAAATTTACATGATCCTTGGCGGTATACCCACCCACAGCAAAAATAGAATATCACAACTAACTCTGCAGCAAGGAACACTCCCTCGAGTAAATGATTTCTTGCCTTCTAAATAGACTATCACTGTTACTTGTCGTTAACTCACTAAAGGAACATATCACATGGTCAGATCAATGCCCCAACCTATCTTACCCTACAAGATCGTTTTCCCCATCCTTTTCATACCCCATGGCGCCTGAACAACTTTTTTACTTAAATCCATGAAATAACCTCAAGAAATTAATAATTCCCTTAAAGCATTACATTGACATAAATACTCCTAGATCAAGACACCACTCAGAAGAAACCTTGTGGTACGCACATAAAGGTATATAAAGAAGAGAATATTTATGGAACAAACAACTAGAGAAAAGCGTAACAGAGAAAAGACGCTCACTGAACATTTAGACAAAATGAAACACTTAGACTCCCCAATTTAAATTAAATCCATCACCAAAACACATGAGGGAAGAACTGTGCCTCGCTCCGAAGGCAATTGAGCATCATGCATCTACAACATATGAGAAATCAATCTAAAATAGATTTGTTGGAATTATCTATTTGACAAGATAGATAGACCCGGCAGATACACCCTAGCCCAAATGAAAAAACAATCCAGCCGAGATCCAGAATACCCTGTAACATTATACATCCCCCCAATATAACACAAAAATATTACGATCCACAACAAATTTCTAACACATTTGTGCAACATACATAGATCACAATACAATCTTAAGTATCACGACAAGAAACATTCCGAGCAGTGCAAAAGGGAAGATATTGTCCAAATACTTAATGAAATATCAACTCCACCCCCCACAACCCCTCCGTTGACCAAAGATCAACATGATTCATTAATTCTACCTATATCACCTCCAGAAATGGAGAGGACTACAACCCAATTAAAATGCAACAAATCTCCTGGCCCAAATGGGCCTATCTAATGAGTATTTTATAAACTCATCTCGCAATGTCTTACCCCAGCATCCTGTCCCGTCATCCTTTAATAACAGAGCACAACCAAAGGCACACTACCGGCAGAGATGCCTCGTGTGCAAACCATCTCTTAGAGTACTATCCCTAAGCCTGGGAAATCAACGACCTATTACAAACTACAGACCAATTACCACTACTCACTCTGATATCAAAATAACTCTAAAATCCTAGCAAAACAGACTCAATGAGTATCTTCCATGCCTGATCAGCAAGGACTCAGTGGGGTTCAACAAAGGCAGTACAGACGAGAGATGGTATACGGCGAGTTTTTGGATGACTTGCAAATTTGAGCAAATTCCACAAAAGCACCTCCTATGCTCTTCTGTCCACTAGACGGAGAGAAAGCATTTGACAGGATTAAATTGTGGGGTTATATGAAAGGAGGTTTTATTAAAATTTGGCTTTTTGTGGACCAATATTTAATATCCAAAGTGTCATTATAATACTTCTCTTACCACTCTGCCAGGTCTACTCATACTTGATTCTCTCAGAAAAGTTCCCCATTCTCCAATGAACAAGACGAAGGGTGCCCACTGTCACCCTTGATCTCGCTGATATGTGCGCTACCCTTTAGGCATAACTACATTCGGAAATCCTCTCTAATTAAGGGTTACCATAAATAAAAATACCAGTACGGTGAGCTATATGCAATGATATTTAATCATGTGCCAACAGCCTGATAAATCCATATCCTGCATTCTACTCTGCCCTATTGGAACGTTACGCTTCAATATTTCATACTACTAACTAAACATAACAAAATCTATTACTTCACCCTATAAATTGACATTCTTCCTTAAAATCTCAACTACCCACATCATTTTATTTGGCATCCTCATTGTCTCCCTATCTAGGATCAAAATAAACCCAAACATTAACACCGACCCTAGAAAAAAATACAGCGGATATCAGTGCTTCACTATCAGAAGAAATCAAAAGACTTAACCAATTTCCCCTTGTCCTGGCTAAGGCTCGCTATAATCTAACCTAAGATACTACTTCTCCCCAGATACTTTTTAACTTAGATACTCTCAAGATGCTTACCATTTTTATTCCCACTCTATTCTCACTAAACTCTCAAAATCCAAATTTGAAATTATATTTGGGGGCCCAAAACGACCTAGATTTAAGTAACAATACTGTATCAAGAAGAGTATTCATGGTGCCTCTCCGTCCCAAATCTCCAGCAATACAATATCGGCTTCCATACTAATAGACCCATATCTCTTTTGTGGAATTCCTCCCTGAACTCCAACATTGGTCTCAGATAGAGAACTCCGACAATTCCTAGGATCCTTTAAGGCTCATTTGATTGCCATGCTATGTGGCCGGAAGTCCCACAGACAATTTAAATTTGTTGACCGGATCTTCTCATTCAGCATCAGTTTGGCAAAAAATTCATTGCTCACCAAGCATAACCCTAAAGTATATATGACAAACTAGCTTGCCCTCTATCACGTTATTCAAATGCAATTCAGAAAGTCTCTAGAACACACTGGATAGACATGGGATTTGGAGCAGTAGGGGACTCTATCACCACAGGACACTTCAAGTCCTTTACGATCTATATGCAACAATATACTATCCCCCGAAACCAATTTTTAATCTATTTACAAAGCAAGACATACTTATACCAATTCATGGCAATGGCCAATACCCCTAAAAACACCTTTCCCCTTTCCATAATTTCCTCTGGAATAAACAAAGACGATACTAAAGGTTTATCAGCAGCATGACCAAACCTTTACATAACAATCTCTCTACAAAACCAATTACGCCCTACAAAGTGGTAAACCGAGTTGGCCCATCCCATACAACAGAAAACTGCATAAAGCGCAGCTAACATTGATTCCGAATTTTAAAATGTGCCAATCATATTAAATAGTCAAAAATATTCATCTCGCAGGTATCTACACCCCCAGACCCGGCATAGCACAGTATCTCTCCTGATACTCATCATCTGTGTTGGCGAGACAGTGCGGAGTGCTAAAGGCTCCTTTTACACATGTGGTTAGAAATGTCCACTAATACACAACCACTATGGAAAGAACTAGAAAACTTGCTACTTAACATCTTCCCAAATGGAAAATTAACGCTCACCCAGACCTAGCTTTTTCTGAGAATCTCACTTTCATGACATACCAATCCATCTCCGTGCAGTCTTCTATCTCATGCTTTACAATATCTACCAAATTACGATAGCTTCACATGAAAAAAACTCTCCGATGCATCGACTTGCAGAAGTTCATCAACAGCATATTATTTGCAATACAGCTTGAGAACAGTTAGTAAACCCCCCACACGCCATAGGCTAGAATAAACAAAAAAAAAAATTTAATTGGCTTCTTTGGACCCACATCTATTTACTATAAGAAACAGGATAATCACTAAACACTTACAAATTGAATGAAGCAATATCAAATATGAGTTAATCCAATATAGTTATATAATTGAAAATTTTCTATATAGTGATAAATCTTTACATGTTCAAAAATATCGTGTATTGTTGTTATTAACTGAATCTGACATTAACAAAAAATAATAGACATTGAGCTATTCTGCTTTTGATGTTTTCTAATACGATGCGACATAGCATACTTGATGCTGAGTTCTTTTTCTTTTCCTTGTTGCTTCATAAAAAGTTATATTATGTTAAGTACCATTCTTGATATGTAATAAAAAAATTTTGCTGAAAAAAAAAAAGAATTATTATTGATCTCTAACAACAAATTTTAAAAAGAAATAGACTCACAACTATATGAAAAAGTGAAATCTTGCTGAAAAAGATTGTCATTTAAAAATTCAATGAGTAAAGGAATAATTGAAATGTCACCTTTCCAAATAAACAGTCATCAATATAACGTTTAAACCACACAATAGAACCATTGTATGGATTGGACATACTTAGCAGGAAGCAAGACTTCCACCAAGCCACTATCATCTCGGCTAAAGATGCTGAAGAATCATCGCTCCAGCACTGCTGAGCACCTTTAGTTTTGCAAGTAGAATTTCTTTCCCATCAAACAAAAAATTTGTTTGATAAAAATAAAAAAATTCACAATCTCCTGCTTTCCCTTTGGATCTTAAAAACCCTTTTTTTTTGCTTTTAAAAACCTTTTCCCCATCAAATGGTGACCCGTGCCCACAGCTGGGGTTCCCCAACCTTTTTTTCCTGTTTCCTGGTTTTCCAAAAAAAATCCTAAAAGCCAATTGCCATTGCTTGAGTATTGGGGCTTAGCCCCTGCTTTACAGCCCTTTCCACCCCTTTGGGAAAATTTGCCTTCCAGCCTTTTTCCTTTCCCCCTCAGTTTCCCCCGGGGCAAACCTAAATCCCCTGCTGTTTGCCCCAAACCTTTATCCCTTTCTCCCTTTTTCCGACAAGAAACAGCCCTTTTTTTCCCTACCGGGGAAATCCCCACAATCCAGGGCCCTCCCTGTGTTTACGCCTTCCCCCGCCCCCGTTTTTGGAAAAAAAAAAATTTCCCACATTTATACACCAAAATCGTGATAAAAGCAAAAAGAAAAAATAAAAAAATCTATTGTAGTAAAGGTAAAAGTACTCTAGTAGTAAAAAAAAACCCCCCTTTTTTGTACTGTACATTGTTGAAAGAAAAAAAAAATCCAAATGGCGAAATTGTGGATTTTTTTTTTGTTTTCCCCTTTTAAAGCCCCCCAAAAAATTTGGGAATAAAAAGGAGCAATCTACATTTTAAAGCCCATGGAAAAAAAAAACCCCTTTACTCATGTCCAAAAGGAAAGAAAAAAAAAAAAAGTTTTTTGGCTTAAGAAAATGGCATTGCAGTGCAAAGTTAAAATAGAGAAGTTTTTATTTTTTTAAACCCCCTTAAAGGGCCCCCGGCGTTTTTTTTCGACACTTCTTTTTTTTCCCTCCTCCCAGCCTTCCCAAGCTATAACTTTTTTTTTTTTTTCCACGTACTTTAATATTAAAGGGCTTTTATTTTGCGGGGACAAAGATGTACTTTCAAAAGGGTTTTAAATTCCCACGGGTACAAATAAAACATACGGGGAAAACGCAAAAAAACCCAAGGGGGACAAAATGTAAAAAAAAAACCTATTTCGCCATTTTTTCCGGGGGTATTTTGTTTTTGGGGGGCGTTAAATTTTTCGGAAATATAATGTGTTATCTTTAATTCTACAGGTTAAAGGCTTCTGGAAATCCCAAAAATGTGGGGGTTTCCCTGTTTTTTTTGGTACCATAAAAAAATTTCCCAAAAACATTTTTTTTTTTTTTTTGAAATTTGTGTTTTTACGCCTTTTTTGTGCGCCCAATAACTTTTTGTACTAACACCAAACGGACACAGTGAGGGTCCCATTGTGCGGGTTAAAGTGTACTTATTATTGCTAGCATTTTGGAAGCATGCAACTTTTTTGATAAATTTTTTTTTTCCATTTTTTTGAGTACTAACTTTCCCAAAAAAAACGAAATTTTTTGGGGCGTTTGGAATTTTTTTTTTTTTTTACGGTGTTCAGCGTCCCGGGAAAAATGATGTTATTTTTTTTAAAATTAATTTTTTTTATTTTTTTTCCCGGTTTGCGCGATCCCAAAATAGTGTAACATTTTTATTTTTTTTAATGATTTATTTTGTAAAAGGGAAAGGGGGTGATTTAACTTTTAATCCTTTTTTTTGTCCCTTTAAAAAAATTTTAAATTTTTTTATTTTTTCACTGTAACATTGATTTTCCCCCCGGGGGTGCTTTGACCCAAAGGGGGGCGCGATTGTTAATACAGCCAAATGCATTGATGGGAAAATGCATTAGGTGTAAAAAATTTAGGGGTTTCCCCCCTTCCCCACTTCCCTGTCTCCCGGCCCGGGAAGGGGGGAAAACCCGGGGACTTTGGCAGTGACGGGAGCGTTCACAGGGCTCCCCACTGCCGTATCTGGTCGTCAGATAAACCCAGAAAGGGCTTGCGGGGGTGCCGTTTACCCAAAACAACCCGGGGGCGAGGCACCGATGGGTGTTTTTATTAAAGACCCCGGGGCCCCCATTTTTGGGCCGGGTGCTGAGGGGTTTAAACAGAAACCGACGGGTTTTTTCCCGGGTTTTTTTTCGGCTACCCCCCACGGCTTTTGCAGGGGGTCGCGGAGCGATCCCCCTGCAAAGCCCCTTAGGGGCCCCGGACTACTCATACCCCCGGGTTTTTTAAAGGGGGTTTAAACCCAATGCTAACATACAATGCAAGCTCTGCAAATTTTATACCACCAGAATCATACCAACCTCCCAAAGAATACTGAAAAATGATCATTTATAGGGAAAGAGAAAACCCATATAAAAAAGAACACCCAAAAAAAAATACCCCCCATTAGAATTTTTTTTTTTTTTTTTCCCTGAAAATTAATGTTTGGTCCGCCCAGAAAAATTTTAAAAAGTACATACTGTCCCATAAAAAATAAACCTTTATGTAACTATGTATCCCAAAAGAAGGAAAAAAGGAAAAAATTTAATGAAAAAAAAAAATAGGCTGCGGCAGGAAGGGGCCCTTTTTGAACCCCTCTTTTTTTCCCTTCCTCCTCCTGACTTTTCCTTTTTCCCATGGGTTTGCCTTTACCTTTTTAAAATTTTTTTTTTTCCAATTATGCTTAAAATATCCTACAATTTCTCCAAAATCATATCCTGTTCAACACTGGGAAAAGGGATAATTTTTAACCCCTTAACCAACCCTGAAAACTTTTAAAATGACCAGGACTTTTTAAAAGTTTTTGCCTCCTTGCTTTTCAACATTTTTAAACATTTTTATTTTTTCAATAAGCATTGTTGAGGCCTGGGTTTATTCAAAATTTAGTTGTATTTTAAAAGGGGGAATATTTTAAAAGTTAATTATAAATACTTGCAAAATTTTTTTTAAATTTTTTTTTTTAAAAAATTTTTTTTTTTTCTTAATTTTTTTTAAACACCTTTCACATTTCAAAATTTAATGACTTTTTTGTTTAAATTCTACGGGTTTTTTTAAAGGGTTTCAGGGTGGAAAAAAAATTCTTTTGGGGTTTTTTTTTTGTGTGAAAAAATTTTTGCACAATTATTTTTTATTATTTTTTTATTTATTTTAAATTATATGTTTTATTTATTTATTTTTTAACTTTTTTATTTTTTTTTATTTTTTTTTAATCCCCAAAAGGGGAGAACTGTGTTTTTTTTTTTTTTTTTTTTAAAAACTTCGAATTTTAACACATATTCATTATTAATACATTAAAAATCTGTGTCAGTTTTACACACAGGGGACAGGGCAGCTCAGAGTTTTTCCCCGATCACTGGCTTTTTTTCACAGAAAGTTTTGGGGGACCTACCCCCCAGGAGGGAACGTGAAAGCTGTTCCCCAGGCTCTTGGGGTAAACCGAGTTTTTCCCGATAAACCCAAAAGACAGGGGAAACCCTTTGATTGAGTTTGTGTGGTGAACGCGGAAATAAAAGGGGTTAAAAGCACGGGGACCGGGGGTTTCCCCCCCTATTTGTTAGGAGCGATTTTTATCGACAAAGTTAAAAATGGGAAAGGGTTTTTTTTGGTGATCAAAATTTTCCCCAAAATCATTCGAAAATTTAAAGGAAAAATTTCGAGCATCCCTTTTTAAGATTGCCCCTTTTTTTTCCCGGCGTTTTCCCAAAAATTTTGGGGGCCCACCAAATTTCATAAAATAGAATAGAAAAAGGGGGGTGCAGATGGTTTGGGGAAACGTCATGACTGGGATGTTAGGGTTTTGCATTGGCCCTTAAAAATCAATGACCTTTTCGTTTTAAAAATAAAACCCCTCGTTTTTCCCTTTTTCACCTCACCTTTTTTTTTTTTTTCCTCGTTTTTTTTTAAAAAGGAAAGGGGAATTCGCTCTGCCGGGTGGCCCACACGCGGGGAAAGTGGTCTTTTTTCGCCCAGAGAAACCTCTGCTATTAGCTGTGTCCCCCAAAATTTTAAAGTTAGATTAAGATTTTAACTTTTTATGAAGTTAGTTTTAAAAAAATTTTAAAGCAGCAAAAAACCCCCCGTAAAGTCAGGGGCGGAGGGGGGGGGGGGGGGGCCCCCCGGGCGAACACAGAAAAGCTCACTACTAAAAGAACTTTGGGATAAAGTTCACCCAAAAGACTTAGGTAGATATTTGTATGGAATATCTTTTTTATTAATTTTTTCTATTGAATTTTTTCCTGGATTTTGGGGCAGCCCTAAAATTTTATATTGGATAAAATCTTTTCCCTAGTAACTCAGGTCTCTTTGTTGGGCTCCAAAACTCCACTTTTTTTATCAGTAAAACTTTTCAGATGGGTTTGTTAAATTTTTAACCCCAAATTACCCCTGTGATTTTTTATTTTTTCCAAACCTTGCATTTAAAATTTAAAACAACCCCAGCAATTTGTAGCCCGGGCACTCAGCAAAAGGTTTGTTTGTTGCCAAAAATCCCTTTGAAACCGAACGAAAACACACCTTTAAAGGTTTTTTTTTTGACTTTTTGCGAAACCCCATTTTTTCCCTTGTTCATTGACGCAGCATCTACGAAAAATTTTAAAAAACACAATTCTATTTTCCACCACGGGGTGAATTAAAAGGTTGCAAAAAATACATTTTTTTTAAAAATCAAAACAAAACATTACTTGTTTTTTGCCTTTTGCCCCCACCCAGCTTTTTTAAATTGACCCCAGCACCTACTAAATCTTAAAACAGAAATTTATATTCCCCAAACGGGTTAAATTGAAAGGGTGCAAAAAATACAGTTTTTTTAATCAAAACAAAACAGTTACGTGTTTTTTTTTTTTTTGCGCACCCAGAACTTTAAATTACGCAGCATCTACGTAAACCCTTAAAACAAACAATTCTATATTCACCCGGGTGAATTTTGGAAAGGTGAAAAAAAAATACCGTGATTAAAAACGAAAACAAAACATTTAAAACCGGTTTTTTTTTTGGACTTTTGGCCGCACCCAAAAACTGTTCATTAGGGCACCCATTTTTACGTAAAATCTTAAAACAAAATTTCCCTAAAATTCCCAAAAGGTAAATTTGGGAAAGGTGCAAAAAAACATTTTTATTAAAAATCAAAACATAACATTTAAAAGGGTTTTTTTGATTTTTTGCTCACCCAGAAAACTGTTCTTTTGACGCAGCATCTACGAAAATCAAAAAAACAGCAATTCAATTTTCCCACCACAGGTAAATTTGAAATTTCAAAAAAAAAACCGTTTATTATATCAAAACATAACAGTTACGTTTTTTTTTTTGACTTTTGCGCCCCAAAGTACTGTTCATTGACGCAGCATCAGAAATTTTAAAAACAATTCTATTTCACCACAGGTAAATTTAAAAAGGGTTTGCAAAAAAATACAGTTTATTATAAAAAAAACTTAACAGTTACGTGTTTTTTGACTTTTGCGCACCCAGAAACTTTTCATTGACGCAGCATCAAACGTAAATCAAAAAAAAGAAATTCTATATTTCACCACAGTGAATTGAAAGGTGCAAAAAATACCTTATTAAACAAAACATAAAAATTTACGGGTTTTTTCCCTTTTGCCACCCAGTATTTGTTCATTCCCGCAGCATCTACGTAAATTTTAAAAACAATTCTATATTCCCAAAAAACAGGAATTAAAAAAGGGGAAAAAAAATACAGTTTTTTTTTAAATAAAAAAACAAAACAGTTACGGGGTTTTTTGATTTTTTTGGCGCCCCCAAATCCCTGTTCTTGACGCGAAAACAATACGTAAATTTTAAAAAAAGGAAATTTTCTATATTCCCAAAAGGGAATTGAAAGGTGAAAAAAAATACATTTTATTATATCAAAACATAACATTACTGTTTTTTGACTTTTCCCGCACCCAGTACTGTTCTTTGACGCGGGGAAACACGTAAATCTTAAAAAAACAATTCAATATTCCCACAGGTGAATTGAAAGGTCCCAAAAAATACCGTGTATTAAAACGAAAACATAACTTTTAACGTTTTTTTTTTGACTTTTGCGCACCCAAACTTTTCATTGACGAAAGCCCAAACAAATCTTAAAACACAATTCTATATTCCCCCAACAGTAAATTTTGAAAGGTGAAAAAAATTATTTTTTAAATTTATAAAAACCCTAACATTTTAACTTTTTTTTGGGACTTTTGCTCCCCCATACGTTCATTAAACGCAGCATCAACGTAAATCATAAAAAAGAAAATCTAAAATTCCCACCACATTTGAATTAAAAAGGTGCAAAAAATACCGTTTATTTTTTATCAAAACATAACATTTAACGGTTTTTTTGACTTTTGCGCACCCATACTGTTTCTTTGGGACGCAGCACCCTACGTAAATCTTAAAACAAAAATTTCTATTTCCCCCAAAAGGTAAATTTAAAAAGGTGCAAAAAAACGGGTTTATTAAAATCAAACAAAAAAAAGTTTACGTTTTTTTTGATTTTTTTGCGCACCCATACTGTTAAATGACGCAGCATCTACGAAATCAAAAAACAGCAATTCTATTTTTCCACCACGGGAAAAATTAAAAGGGTGCAAAAAATACCGTTTATTAATCAAAACATAAAATTTTACTTTTTTTTGGGATTTTTTTTGGCGCACCCCAGAAACGTTCTTTTGACGCAGCATCTACGTAAATTTTAAAAACAGCAATTCTATATTCACCACAGGGTTGGAATTTAAAAGGGTGCAAAAAAAAACGTTTATTATATCAAAAAATAACATTTACTTTTTTTGACTTTTGCCACCCGAAACGTTCATTGACGCAGCATCTACGAAATCATAAAACAAAATTTCTATATTCACCACATGAATTAAAAAGGTTTGCAAAAAATACCTTTTTATTATAAAAAAACCAAAACATTTTAACGTTTTTTTTTTTGACTTTTGTGCACCCAAAACTTTTCTTTGAGGGCACATCAAAATAAATCTTAAAACAGAAATTTTCTATATTCCCCAAAAGGGTGAATTAAAAGGGCAAAAAAAACAGTTTATTTTTATTAAAACATAACGTTACTTTTTTTGGGACTTTTCTCACCCCAGAACTGTTTCATTACGCACATCTACGAAAAATCTTAAAAAAGCAATTCTATTTTCCCACCAAAAGGGTAATTAAAGGGTGCAAAAAATACCGTTTTTTTAAACCCAAAACTAACTTTTAAACGTTTTTTTTTTTTTGACTTTTGCCCCCCCGTACTTTTTCTTTGGGGACGCACATAAAACGTAAATTTTAAAACACCCAATTCTATTTTTCACCCACATTAATTAAAAAGGTGCAAAAAAAACCGTGAAATTATACAAAACATAACATTTTACTTTTTTTTTTACTTTTGTTTACCCAGTACGGGTTCCATTGCCCCGCACCCTCTACTAAATCTTAAAAAAAACAATTCTATATCACCACGGGTAAATTTAAAAAAGGTGCAAAAAAAACCTTTATTATACCAAAACTAACAGTTTACTTTTTTTTTTTAAATTTTTTTCCCAGCCCAGTTTTGTTGATAGACCCCCCTTCCCAGTTAAATTGAACCCAAAAATTATTTTTTTTTGTTTAAAGGGGGTTTTTGAGAATACTGGGGTTTGGGCCGTTTTTTTAATAAGAGACTTTCCAAAACTATTCCAACCTTCCAAATTTTTATTTTTCCCTTCCCTTGGACAAAAGCAGGTGGAAAACCCAAGAAAAAGAGGGGGGTAGCAAAATGGGGGTAGAGGACAGAAAGGTGCCCCTTTCCCCGGGCTGGCACAACACGCTGCCACCGGATCGAAAAGTTGCGGGCCCGCACCCCCATCGCGGGGTCACCCCCGTAAAACCCTAAGTAAGGGAACCGTCCCCAAATTTTTCCCTTCATGGTTAATGCAACCTCCAATCTAGCAGTCTTACCTCCTCGTCCTCCCCATCACCCACAAAGCCCGCCCATCAGCATAAATCAGCACCGTCCAACAAAAAGCAGCCCAAATGTCAACTCTGTAACCCACCACTGGGGAAAATCCTTTGGGTCAAAGGGCCCTCTTTGATGACAAAATCGGGTTGGGGGTCAAAGGGGCATTTTTAAAAAGATCAAAGGATGTTTTTTAGTCTGCTTTTGCCCCCAATTACTGATCCCAAACCAAAGGAGGTAAAGGGGCCCGGGTAAATCGGAAAAAATTTCCCGGGGGGGTTCCGGCAACCCCCTTGCATGCCCCTTGCTTGTGGGCCCGAAACTTCTATCAGAAAGTCAGGACAAACCCAAATCCCCTTTGGGGTTGATGATGATAGGATGACGACATTGCGGATCCACCCGGGGCCCTTTTCCCCCGCAGAATTTGTTTTCGACCCGCTTCATCAGTGGACAGGGGGAAAGGACGTTTGGGGGTATTGTCAATAGGGGTCCCCCCCACAAAAAGGGAGGGGGGCGGCCCAAAGAAGCCCCGCTATAGGGAATCCGCCAGCCCCCGGCGGGCGCAAACCCGGCTCCTCGTTTATCGCCCGCCAAAAGGTCCGGGACCCTCAACCCGGGCCCCCTTTTCTTTGAGCAAGCCTCTGAACACCCCACCCGGATGTCATAGCCGCCTTTGCCCGAAAACCCTAAGTAGAGGCAAAAACCTTAAGGGGTTTAAACCCCCAAACCAACAGTCTATCCCCTGCAGCAAGCTGAGTTAAAAATGGGGGGAAAAACTTGCCAAAAAAGGGCCAAAAAACCGCCCGCCCGGGGCCTCCAACCACTTACCAAAAACCCTCGGTCCCCCCCCCTCCCCCCCTCCTCCCCAAACCCCCCAAAGGCGTTCCCCCCGCTGCCCATTTTCCCCTCTGGGGTCATAAACAGGGATCCCCCCTCCCTTCAGCCTCCACCGTCGCCCGAGTCCCAAACCAAACACCACCAGAACCCATCCTACCCCTTCTCCCTTCCGCCATTTTTAAGGGACCTTCACGCCGTACAGCGCCAGTCGGGCAGCCACCCTTCTGTTTTCCCCCGGTTTGGGAACAAAAAACATTTTAACCCCAAACCATCCCAAACCCAAAACCTGAATGTCGGCATTTGCCAGGTTTTTTCCCTTTGGGAAAAATGTTGTTTTTCCCCTGGTTTGGACAAAAGATGGGTTTCCCCCCCACGTCATGGGCCCTTTCCGCCAACCCCCCAAATACCAATGCCGGGCGGGCATTTTTTTTGGCCAAAAAAAGGGCCTCCCCCCCGCCCTGGCCGGGCCCCCTGTCATCAAAAATTTCAAGCCCCGTTGTCTGCACTTGTCCGAAAAGCCATTTTCACCACCACACAGGGGACTAGTAAAGCAACGGCCAAGGCCCCCTATATCCAGTAAACCACCAAACTGGGTGAGCTGGGGGGTTGCTCTGGGGGTGAGGGTGGCCTCGGGCTCGCGAAAACCCCCTCTTAAAAAATTCAAAACTGAAAGGGATGGTCAGGCTCTTTCCCCCAAGGCCCTCGGGTGGGGCATCACGTGCCCAGAACACCAGGCCGGGGTTTTGAAATTAATCTGCCTTGGAGACCGTCCACCACAGGCAGGAGTTTGGGGGAACGGCTCTAAGCAACAAACCCCGAGCGCTGGCGGGTAAACAAGAACCTTGGCCAGGCAAGGGGGTGGGGCATAAGGGGGCGAAAATCCTTGCCGCCCTTAAGATGGGTGGGCCCGGGAAGAAACACCCCCTTGCCGGGCACATTTCATAAACCCTTTGGGCCCGTCCAAAATTTTCCCAAAAGAGCTCCCCCCGGGTCGGGACCCTGCTGAAAAAAGGGCTCGAGGTCTGATTCGCACTTCCCCCGTTCGAAACCCCCTGTTTTCACCCCCCCGCCTGGCTGCGTTGCGCGTCGTTTCCGGCCTCCCCCCCAACCGTCCATTGTTGATGGCAACACGCGGGAAATTTCCCAAACCCTCCACCTCCCAGCATTGTGGCAGCAGCGCAATGCCTTTAAACGCATACAAGTTGAAAACATGGCCTGACAAGCAGCGGTACGGAACCCCCGGGGTGGGTTTAACCACCGAGATTTGGGGGGCAGGTAAAGAGCTCTGCCCATCCCTTGCCATTTTTGAAGAAGCCCCCCAAAATTTAGTGCGGACCCAAAGGCCCCCTTTTCAGCATGAGCATTTGTTTTGGTTTTCTTAGTTCTGGAACGATCCCTTTACACTCTGAAACAACAGGGCCCCCCGGGCCCGCACGGGGAGGAGACGGGCACAATGCGGACACGGGGCCCCTTTTTCCCCCGTCAAATCCCCCAAGGCCCCCCAGTTTTCCCCAAAATTCATCGGTTCCCTTTATTAAGGGAAATGGTTCGGGGTCCAGAGCTAGTGGGAAGGTGGCGCATCAGCTTTCCCGGGTGCATCATCTCAGGCAAGCCAGGGTGTGTTAACGTTTGGGGGGGAGCAAGGGAAAAAAGGGGGGAGGAGGGGGTATTCCTAAAAAAACCGATGTTACCCTGGCGCCCTGCCTTGGAAAAGGTTGGCGCGACTTTTAGGAGGAAAGGGGAAAAGAGAAGATTTATTTGCTATTGGGCCCCCCCACCCAGAGGGGTTGGGAAATCAAAAGGGTCCCTCTCCACATGAGTGCTTTGGGTGCCCCCAATTTCCCCCCCAAAAATTATCCTCGCATTAAGGCCATCAAAATGAAAAAAAAATTACTTGGGGGGCCACCCCTCCTGGATCCCCGGGACAAAACAAAAATCCCCACTTTTCCCTTTCCCCCCCACCCAAATAGGAGTTAAAAAAGCAGGAAAAAGAGACCTTGCTGGGTTGGTTTAACGGGGACATCTGTTTCGTCTTCTTTACGTTCCCCCCAAAAGTCACGGGGAACAAAAATCAGCGACGTGACAAACAGTAATGCCCAATAAAGGGTTTGCGGAAAAGCAAGGGAAGGTTTGGGAGAACCCAAAAGGGGGAAACCCCCTGGGAATCTTTGTTTAAAAAACCAACACCAAAACCCTGCAATGGGGGGCAAAAAAACCAACCACAGAGATCAGCCTTAAAAACAGGGGGCACAAAATATTCTGCGCTCCAAAAAACCGATGTTTTTTTCATGTGTTCCGGACCCAATAGACTTTTTGGGTTTTCCAAAAAGGGCAATGGGGCCCAGCCGGGGTCCCAAAGCCATAGAGGTTTTGTCCTGGCCCAAACAACCAGCGTCCCTATCTGACGGAACCTTTAGCACAGCTGGAAGTCAAATTTCAGACAAACGCATCCGGCTTTCCACAGATAATGGATCGTTTTTTACTTTCCCTCAAGATGAAAAGGCATGGGGCTCTGAATGTTTTTGGCCCCCCAAATTTTTGAGGTCACCGATTAAATTGCCGGTCCACTTCACATTTTCCTTTTTAAACAAAATGGGCCTCTTTGAAAAACTTTTTTTTAAAATGAACTTTTTTTTTCTTGGGAATTTTTTCCCTTTTTTCCCCAAAAGGTTCCCTTTTTGATGGTTTTGCTGGAGGAGAAAAGAAAAGAAAAGCAAGGTTTTTATGACAACACCGTATTCCATTTACCCCCCTTTATTTTTAAGAAGTTTTTTTCCCTTGTTTAAAGGTTTTTTTAGGTCCCTTTGCTTTTGGATACACAATAATCATGGTCCTTTGGGAAAGAAAGTGACTTCTAAGTGGGATTTTTTCCCCCCACAAATTTTTTAAAAAAGGCGAGAAGTCCCTAAATTTTTAAAATTTTTTTGGGGGCATGTTCTGTGGATACAGCTATAATTAGGTCCTTTGGGAAAAAAATTTTTTAAGGGGTTCTTTGGGATTTCTTTTTCCCCCCAATTTTTAACGTGGGCCCGAAAGATCATTTTTTTTTAATTTTTTTGGGGGCATGCCCCCCCTTTTAAATGCAACAAAACAAAAAATCCTAATATAAAAAAAATGTTGTTTTTTAACCCGACATTTGGTTTTTCAAAAATTGCCAAAAGTGGCCCCAAGGGTCAAGCTTTGAATTTTGGGGGGATTTTGCTTTTGACATGCAGCTATACTACAGGTCCAAATTTTAAAAATTTTTTTTTCTAACAGACATTTGTTCCAAAAAATTTTACCAAAAATGGCTCAAGGGGCAAAGCTTTGAATTTTTTGGGCATTTTTCTGTGACAAAGCAGCCCATACTAAAGTCCCCATTCTAAAAATGTTGTTTTTTTTAACCGAAAATTTGTTCTGCACAATTGTCAAGAGTGGCTCAAGGTGGATGGTGCTGGCCGAAAACCCGGAAAAGGTTTGGACAAATGTTAAATTTGGGGACATATTCAAAATTACCCTTTTTTTTGCAAGATCTTTAACAAAAGCTATCAAACCCTGTATTGAGACAACCCATTTAAAAAAAAAAAAAAAAAAGAAACAAAGACAAAGGTGGGGGTTTTCCCCCAATTTTTAAAAATTTTTTTTCTAAATTAAAGTTTCTAAAAAAACTTGCATGTACAAAATAGATTTAAAAAAAATTCCCCGGGAAAGTTTTAAAAAGGGATATACAAAAAAACTTTAAACCAAAAGTAGGTTTTTTCAGAGAAAATGGAGTATGGACACAGACAGAAACAAAATACAGAGACCATTTCCTTTCCCCACGTTGAGTAAAATGAGAAAAAAAAATGCCAAAATAAAGGGCACCTTTGGGGGTAACAGGACGTTAACCACCAGATTTCCAAGTGAAAGCTCAATTGGGCCCCCCACTTTATACGGGGGGGCAAAAACCTAACCCAGGTTTTTTACTGTTACAGAGGAAAGGGGGTGGGGTTTTTCAAAAAACTTCCGCTTCCCCCACCTGCTTCAGCACGACATTTTCTTGCTGCTTTATCAGGCATTTTAAAAACCCCGTGTTAAAAGATAACGGGCGCCAGCCCGGTTTTCCAAACCCCACCCACTGTAACTCCCGGGCCCCGGGGCCCTGCTTTTGGCCCGGGCGGTAAGTCAATGTCCAGTGGGAAAATAAAATGGGGGTTGAAAGACCCTTTTCCCTTTTTCCCCCACTTTTTTTAAAAGGGGGGGGGGTGCCGGTTTGGGGGTCATGCAATTCCCAGGGCAGGGAAAAACAAAAGTCCATTAAAACCCAAAAAGGGGTTTAAAGACTCCTTTTTTTCCCCATTTTTAAATTTGGGGGTCATGCAGGTTTGGGCTCATGCTGTGGCCCCCGGACAAGGGTAAATTTAATGTCCAGTGAAACAAAAAAGGTGGGGTTTAAAACTCCTTTTTTTCGGCACTTTTTAAAAAGGGGGGGGCCCTGCAGTTTGGGGCTTTATGCTGTGGGCCCGGACAGGTTTTTAGGAAAAGCCAAATTTAAACTAAAATGGTGGTTGAAAGAAACCTTCCCCCTTTTTTCCGGCACTTTTTAAATGTGGGGGGGCATGCAAGTTTGGGGCCCCCCCTCTTTTGGCCCCGGACAGGGATAGTCAAAAAAGTCCAGTGAAACTAAAATGGTGGGTTTAAAGACCCTTTTTTTTTCCCGGGACTTTTTAAAAGTGGGGGGCAGCAGGTTTGGGGGTCAAGCTGTGGCCCAGACAGGTATGTCAATGCCAGTGAAACTAAAATGGTGGGGTTTAAAGACTTTCCTTTTTTTCCGGCACTTTTAAATGTGGGGGGGCCCTGGGAGGTTTGGGGGGTTCATGCGTGGCCCAGGGCAAAGGGAATTTGTCCCCAAATTTCCCGTGGGAAAAAAAATGGTGGTTAAAATTTTTTTTTTTCCTTTTTTTTTTTTCCGGGACTTTTTAAAAATTGGGGGGCATGCGGGTTTTTTGGGTCATGCTGTGGCCCCAGGGCAAAGGAAAAGTCCCAAAGTCCCCCCTTTAAACAAAATGGGGGTTTAAAAAACCCCCTTTTTTTTTTTCCCCGGGACCTTTTTTTAAAAGTTTGGGGGGCAAGCAGGTTTGGGGCCATGCTGTGGCCCAGGACAAGGGATAGCAATGCCAGGGAAACAAAAAGGGGGTTGAAAAACTCCTTTTTGGGGGACTTTTTAAATGGGGGGGGTCAAAAAAGGTTGGGGCTCATGCTGCGCCAGACCCGGGGTATTCAAATGTCCCCGTTCAAGTAACCCTTATGGTTTAAAAAACATACTGCCATCTGTCACTTTTTAAATTTGGGGGGGTTATGCAGGGGTTTAAGGGCAGGCTGTGGTTTCAAACAGGGGTAGTAAAAAAGGTCGGGGACTTTTTTTTCTGGACTTTTTTTAACCTAAGGGTGTTGCCTAAATGTAGGACTATCCATTTTACTGTTGTTGGGTGTTAATTTCAGCTTTTTCCAGCCTTGTTTTGGGGGGGGAATAATGAAGGTGTTATTGCTCTCCCATAACTTTTAAAGGGAACCCCCGCATAATCGATGCTCACTATCGAAAAAAAAATTATCGATAGCGGGGGGACTAAACGACTATCGATCGAAACTCGATACCCCAAAAAAATCGCTCAACCCCTAGTTTTTCCCCTGTCCCCCCGGTTTCTTGCCCGATGTCCAGCGACGCCAAAAGACAATCACTGCAGACAAAAAACCCCCAAAAAAACGGTGGCCAGTCCCTTAAAAATTTAATGGGGGTTTTTTTAAATACTTTGGATTTAGAAACCTAAAGCCAAACCCCCTGTTCTTTTGAGGGGCCCATCGTAGTGAGCTACAAGCTGACTTAACATCTCTAAAAAACCCAAAAAGAAAAATTTTGTTTTTTTTTATTTGTTTTTTCCATAAAACCCAAAAAATTTTTTTTATTTAATTTTTTTGTTTAAAATTTTAATTTTTTACATTTCCCCAAGTTTTCCCCTTTTTTTTCTCCCCTTTCAGTCCTTCCCCCTGTCAATTTGGTCCTTTTTTCCCTTTTTCCCCTCAAAATCCTTCCTTTCCCCTTTTTCCCTTTTCTAAATCCATCCTTTTTTAAACTCCTTACTTTCAAACAAATCCAACTTCCCTTTTCCCGTTTTTTTTTATTGATATCAATTCTTAAAATTAATACGTTTCCTACAATTTGTGCTGTTCAGTGACTTTCTCCAGAGTCACGTCGAAAATATGGTGTTAGTGGAGTCATACTTGTTACCTGGTTTCACTGATGACAATAGCGTAACTCATACTGAAAGCGCCTCCGACACGTAGCTAGCTGCTTGAGAGTATAATTTTTTTTTTTTTTTTCTACGCCTTAGCATTCTAGTGGTATTAAACATATCCATGCTAGTATTATTACAAGTACTTAACCTGCATGGAGGTAATATTGACTGTGTTTGAATTTTTTTTTTTTTATCACGGTAGCAAATTTAAATTGTTGCTGTCATTGCAAAACCTTAGGTAGACTACAAAAAAAAACCCCAAGCCCAATTGATTAAATTTTCCTGTGGATTTAAAATTTTTGATAAGGAAGTTTTGTTTTTTGGGAAAGAAACGTTTTTTTAAAAGGCCCCATGGAAATTTGGGAAAGGACCGAACATAAAAACCATCAAAATGTAAATTTTTTAAGGAAAAATTCCCCAAAGTGGCCCTCTTTTTATTGAAACTAATGATAGGCATTGGGGGCAAAAAATTGTTATCAAAAAACGATATCATATCGTTTAAATTAAACATACCGATGCCGATAGCGAAACAAATTTTCCCGAGACCTTAAAGTCTATGGGAGAGGAAAAAACACCTTTTAATTTTTTAACCCCAAAAAGGGCTAAGAAAACGGGAAATTTAAAATCCACAAAAATAAACTGGATACGTTTCTAACTCTTTTAAAGGCCCCAAAACAATTAGGCAACAAAGTCACCCGAAAAAACCTAAAAGACCATTCACTACCCCCCGTCTTGGTACCACAAAGACCCC
>JAODAL010050179.1:0-27611 GCA_025379985.1 Phyllomedusa bahiana
GGGGGGAGGGGTTTTTGGGGGGGTTGAGGGGTGGGCGGGAGGGGTTTTTTTAGGTTTTTATTTGGGGGTTAACTGGGCGTCAGAGCAACAAACATCCTTTTGATCTTTTAACATGCTTCTGACCCCAACCGCATTTTGTCATAAAAAGGGGGTCCGCAGAAAGGTTTACCCACAGTGGGGGAACGATTGACATTTGGGTGGCTTCATGTTGGCGGATGTGAGATGTGATGACGACATTGTGGCCGTGACTGCGAGGCGAGGGGTAAACGTAGATGCAGGTTGCATTAACCAGGAAGGACAGATTGGCGATATTTTCGTTACTTATTTTCCAGGGCCCAAACCCAGCGATGACGGGCCTGACGGTCCTGAAACTGCGTCCGGGCTGCTTGTTGTCCCCCAGCACTGGAAGGACACCTTCTCCCTTCTTCGTACCTCTACCTCCTGTGTCCCCCCCTTTTGCCCCTTACCACCTGCATTCGCTCCATGTTCAGAAATAAAAAAATTTTGAGAAGGTATGGAATAGTTTGGGTAAAACTCTTATTAAAAACGGCAAATCACGTATTCTCAAATCCCTTAATCAAACAAAATTACTGGATTAAAATTTTAACTGCAAGGTGTCTATCAACAAATTGGACTGGACAAAAAGCCCAAAAAAACCGTATTTTTTGTTTTGGTATAAAAAACGGTTTTTTTTCCCCTTTTCAATTACCTTGGTAAATATAAAATTGCTGTTTTTAAGATTTACGGTTTTTGCGCGTCAATGAACAATGCTGGGTGTGCAAAAGTAAAAAAAACACGTAATTTTTATTTTTTGTTTTATACCCGGTTTTTTCTTTACCTTTCAATTCACCTGGGGGTGAATATAGAATTGCTGTTTTAAGATTTACGTGGATGCTGGTCAATGAACAATGCGGGGTGTGCAAAATAAAAAAAAAAGAATGTTAGTTTTGTATGATACACTTTTTTTTTTGCACCTTTCAATTCACCTGTGGTGAATAAAGAATTGTGTTTTATGTTTTTACGGGGGTTGCGGTCAAGAACAATGCTGGGGTGCAAAATTTAAAAACAAGAAACTTTTATGTTTTCGTATAAAAAAACGGTATTTTTTGCCCCTTTCAATTCACCGTGGGAATAAGAATTTTTGGTTTTAAGATTTAGGGGTGCTTTTGTAAATGAAAAAATTTGGGGTGGCAAAAGTAAAAAAACACGAAATTTTTTGTTTTGGTTTTTAAAAAAACGTATTTTTTGCACCTTTCAATTCACCTGTGGTGAAATAGAATTGCTGTTTTAAGTTTTACGTGGTTCTCGTAATGAACAAGCGGGTGGAAAAAGTCAAAAAACACATAACTGTTATGTTTTCGTATGAAAAAGGGTTTTTTTTTCAACAAAAAACCCTGTGCTGATAAAGATTGCTGGTTGTAATTTAACTGCAAGGTGGATATTCAACAGTCACGGTGTAATGGGAAAATTAAAAAAGAACACATATCAAAAATGTATAGAAATAAAAGTGGAGTTTGCCCTAAAAAAGGACCTCAGTTACTAGAAAGAGTTTATCCAATATAAGTTCAGGGCCCAAATACCAGGAAATATTTCAATAGCAAACTGTTAAAATAAAGATATTCCACTACAATTCTACACTAAGTCTTGGTGAACTTTTCCATGTTCTTTATAGATAAGCTTGTCTGTGTTCCCCCGGGGGGCCCCCCCCCCTCCCACCGCCGTGAATTTACAGGGTAGAGTGGGTTTAAAATTCTCTAGTAACTACATTTAAAACTTTAAATCTCTAATATAACAAATTGGGTTCAAGCTAATAGTAGAGGTTTTTTCCCGTGCGAAATAGACTAATTTTGTGAGGTTTTGGCCACAGGCAGGCGAGGTTATCCCCATGAGACCTGAGAACACTGAGGGTGAAAAAGGAAACGCTGTTCATGTAAAAAGAGGTATGGGTTTTTCCAGCAAACGCAACCATAACATCCCGTCATGACGTCGCACACACACTCACCCCGCTTATTCTGTAAACTGATTTGCTGGCCGCCAAAAAACAGGAGCGCCGAAAAAAAGGGGCAATCTTAATAGATGATGCTCAGATTTTAACCCTTAAAATTTTCGCATGATCGGAAATTTCGATCACCATAAAAACCTTTCCAAAATTTAACTTTGTCGATAAAAACGCTCAACATAGTATTCTTTAAAGAAGCGCATTTTTACAATACAAATCCACTTATTTTTGGTGCTCAATTCTTTTGGGAATTTTCATCCAGGGGTTAAAATTAAGCATGTTCTGCTGCTGGGTGACTAAAAAAACCCTTTTCACCCCAAAAAATAATTTTTCCTGTAGCATAATTCACAAACGAAGGTTAATTCAAATTTTTTCTCTTGTTGTGTAGCGTAAAAAAAAACCCATTGTAACCGCTACAAAATGGGATTTGGGTTGCTCAATTGTTTGGCACATTTACATCCCGGGGTTAAGAAACGTTTTTTTTGCGCTGTGTGAAAAAAAAACCTCTTTCACTGCCAAAAAATAATTTCCCCTGTAGCATAATTCACAAGCGAAGGTTGATTTCAAATTTTTTTTTTGTTTTGAAACGTAAAAAAAAGCCATTTTTAATACGCTACAAATCTAGTAGTTTGTGGTGCTCAATTGTTTGGCGCAATTTACATCCAGGGGTTAGTTAAATATTTTTCTGCCGTTGTACTCATAACAGAAACTTTCTTTTTCACCGACACAGAAGAATACACAGTGTTTTTAAACGGCACATACAAGTCAATTTTTCCTGCCCATTTGTGGATCACAATTTATATCCAAGGGTTACCCAAGCTTGTTACTGGGTTCATTTGGAATCAAATGCAGGGTGTGTATTTATCATATACAGATATTTTCATCAAACAGTGTCTGTACATTTTTGAACAAACAGTATGGCAGACAGAGAGTTGGCAGGCTCTTCACCTGCGAGTGGCAGAGGCACGAACATTCCAGGCCCAGGTCGCAGCACAGCAAGGGGACGTCGCAGCAGGGGTCACTCGGTGAGGCCACAACTGCCGCTGTCATCTAGCTGCCGTGTGCTGACTAGCAACCCAAGGGTTCTTGATTGGATAACTAGGTCATCCACTTCCTCCCAGATGACATCTGACAACCCCAGCCAAGAGTCGGTGGGAACGTCAGACACAACCCTTAGTTGGCATGGCCCAGGAGCGGATCAGCGGCCCTCACCTGTCCTTAACCCGCCTCTGTCCCATCCGGTTCCCTCAGCCAGAGATCTACTATGTGGTCTGGGCTCAGCGCCACTATACAGCGAGGATGAACAATTTGAGGAGTACAGTCAGCAGCTACTTGGCAGCGAAGAAATGGGCCAATATCCCCTGCTTCTTGCAGTAGGCGGCAAAGTATAGATGTGGAGAGTGGCATGGGAGGTCATGTTGTGAGGGTTCAGCCTCTGCATACTAAGACCGGTGATGAGGACAGCAGTGACGATGAAACACAAATAGATGATGATGTAGCCGACTGCACTTGGGAGCCGGGTGAGGCAAGGGCTTCATCATCTTCAGGAGAAGCGGCGCAGCCAGCAAGTGGGTTGTGTGGCTGTGAGTCAGCAGGGTAGCAGCAGTGTGAGGTCGGAAGCCAAGCGGCCATGGGGTAAAAAACCCGCTTCGCAGGTCCAAGAAAGTAGTGGCACAGGGGCTCAGTGAGGCAGTGGCGGTAGTAGTCACTCAGTGCGGAGCGTTGGCGGTAAAATCCGATACCCTGCGATGTGGCAGTTCTCTGCTAAGACACCGGAGGAGCCGAATATGGGTATATGTAGAATCTGTGAGCAGAAAGTGAAGCGTGGCCAGGGAGCTAACGTTGGCACCACGGCTCTGCGTCAACACATCCAGCGTCACCATCCGGTGGCCTGGGATAAACGTGGCTCAGATGTGGTGGTCCATCCAGCCGCCGCAGCAACAGCAGCAGCAGCGGTCAGTGGCATGCATGCCAGTGCAGCCAGTCAAGGCTCCACCACCTCTGCAGAAGGGAGCTGTTTCTCTTTGACATCATCTCGCGGTTCATATGCTCCTGCTCCTCGCTACTCATGGCGCCAGCAGTCGTTCAGCAAGGCGATTGCAAAGAGACAACAGTATGCGTCCAACCATCCTAAGGTGCAGAAGCTGACCGTGCTCCTGTCCAAGTTGTTGGTACTGCAGTCCCTCCCTTTCCAAATGGTGGACTCTGCACCGTTCAGAGAACTAATGGCTTGTGCCGAGCCGAGATGGAGAGTTCCAAGCCACAATTTCTTTTCCAAAAAGGCAGTACAAGCACTTCATAAATATGTAGAACAGAAGGTGGGCCAGTCCTTGAGCTTATTGGTTTGTTCCAAGGTGCACGGTAGCGCGGACGTCTGGAGCTGTAACTACGGTCAGGGCCAGTACATGTCCTTTACGGCCCACTGGGTGAATGTGCTTCCTGCCCAGGCACACCAACAACTTGGACAGGAGACGCCGCTTTCTCCTCCACGTTGTCAAACTGCGGCTCCTGCGCCAATGTCTGCCTCCTACTCCTCCACCACCACCACCATCTCAGCCTCCAAAAGTACTGCTCCATCATACCACATGTGTAGGGCATAGCGGTGTTACGCAGTTCTACACCTGGCTTGGCTCGGCGAACGAAGTCACACAGGGGAGGAACTGCTCCGCGTCATGCAGAAGAAATAGATGTGTGGCTTTCTCCGCGCCAACTGCAAATCGGAACCATGGTGACGGACAATGGGAGGAACATGGTGTCCGCGCTGCATGGCGCATGTGTTCAATCTGGTTGTGAAACGGTTTCTGAAGTCTTCCACCGATCTTCAGAAGATTCTGAAAATGGCCAGGAAACTGTGCATGCACTTCATCCATTCCTACAAAGCCAGGAACACCCTCCTCGAGTTGCAGTGGCAGAACAGCCTCCCCCAACACACTCTGATATGCGATGTTTCCACCCGTTGGAATTCCAGCCTGCACATGTTGGACCGACTGTATGAACAGAGAAAGGCCATTAACGATTTTTTGATGATCCAGGCGGACAGGAGTACTCCCCTGTGTAACTTTGATGTCAGCCAGTGGCAGCTCATGCGTGACACCTGCCGATTGTTGAGGCCATTCAAGGAGGCCACGTTATTTGTCAGTCGCCAGGACTATGGGATGAATAACGTCATTCCACTGCTTCATGTCCTGGAACAGATGCTGAAAAATCTGTCTGGGCAGGGGACTGGAGACGTGGCGAGTACATCTTGTGGCCACATGAGTCCGGTGGGGACTGAAATGGAGGAGGAGGAGGAGGAGGAGGACATTGGAGCAGAAGCATTGTCTGGTGAAATGAGTGGATTTTCTACCCAGGTGACAAGAGAGGAGGAGCAGGAGCAGCTGGAGGAGGTAGATGGAGATGAGGAAGAAGAGGCAGATCACCCCTAAGCACCGTGGCAGTATACAGTGGAGATGGAGGCAGAGAGCCCCTCAGAGTCACTTGTGCAGATGGCCTGCAGCATGCTGATCTGCCTGGCTAGTGACAGCCGAATAGTTAGCATCCGGCAGAGGGATGACTTCTGGCTCTCCACCCTATTGGACCCTCGCTACCGGTCCAAAATGGGAGCCTTTTTCCCAGCTATTGAGAGGGAGGAAAAATTCAAATACTATAAGGAAATACTCCTTAGCCAGTTGGCCGCTGCCTATGTGCGCCATCGTCCCTCCTCTGACAGGTCTGACCGGGGGGTTCTTCAGCACTCACGTACTTCTGCCGAGGCTGCTGAGGGAAGGTGGGTGGGTAGGAGCAGTACCAGCTCCATCAGCAGCAACCTAAGTCTGGAGTCACTGATGAGCAGCTTCCTTCACCCGCCTAGTGAGGAGGGCAATCGCCAGCAGCAGCAGCAGCAAGACCTGGAGCAGACCTTGAACCAAACAGGTGGTGGCCTACTTGGACAGCACTCTGCCACCCAGTTAGAAGATCCGCTGGATACTGGGCAGCCAAACTGGATGTGTGGCCGCAACTTGCCGAGTTTGCAGTGGAGAAGCTGTCCTGCCCGGCCAGTATAGTGGCATCAGAGCGGGTGTTCAGTGCGGCGGGGGCCAAGTTACCCCAAAGAAAACCCGCTTGTCCACGGGAAATGTGGAACGACTGACCTTTGTCAAGATGAATCAGGCGTGGATCGGCTAGGATTTCCACACACCAATGCCTTTGGCGTCAGACTACATCAGCCATGATGCCTCACCCAAACTGTGAGAAATGAGTCTGGGTTCAAACTACCTGCCAGACACTATTCTGATGCCGCCACCCGCCTGATGCCACACATCTGCTGACAGTTTCTCCATCTGCCACCAACCATCTTTACCAGGGACTGGTATTGCCACCCACCTCCACACTCTGTCATTGTGCCACTCTCTGACCTCATACTGCTGCTGCTGTTGCTGGTGCTGTGACATCCACACTGTGTCATTGTGCCACTCTCTGACCTCATGCTGTTGCTCCTGCCGCCGTCACCTCCACTCTCTGTCATTGTGCCACTCTGTGGCCTACTCCAGTTTTTGCCACCTCCAGAATGTCATTGTGCCACTGTCTGACCTCATGCTGCTGCCGCCGTCACCTTCACTCTCTGTCATTGTGCCACTCTGTGGCCTACTCCAGTTTTTGCCACCTCCAGAATGTCATTGTGCCACTGTCTGACCTCATGCTGCTGCCACTGTCACCTCCACTCTCTGTCATTGTGCCACTCTGTGGCCTACTACTGTTTTGCCACCTCCAGAATGTCATTGTGCCACTGCCTGACCTCATGCTGCTGCTGTCGTGACCTCCACACTGTGTCATTGTGCCACTCTGTGGCCTATTCCAGTTTTTGCCACCTCCAGAATGTCATTGTGCCACTGTCTGACCTCATGCTGCTGCCGCCGTCACCTCCACTCTCTGTCATTGTGCCACTCTCTGGCCTACTCCTGTTTTTGCCACCTCCAGAATGTCATTGTGCCACTGCCTGACCTCATGCTGCTGCTGTCGTGACCTCCACACTGTGTCACTGTGCCACTCTGTGGCCTACTCCAGTTTTTGCCACCTCCAGAATGTCATTGTGCCACTGCCTGACCTCAAGCTGCTCCCACCGTGACCTCCACTCTCAGTCATTGTGCCACTCTGTGGCCTCCTCCAGTTTTTGCCACCTCCAGAATGTCATTGTGCCACTGTCTGACCTCATGCTACTGCCGCCATCACCTCCACTCTCTGACATTGTGCCATCTGTGGCCTACTCCAGTTTTTGCCACCTCCAGAATGTCATTGTGCCACTGTCTGACCTCATGCTGCTGCCACCGTCACCTCAACTCTCTGTCATTGTGCCACTCTGTGGCCTACTACTGTTTTGCCACCTCCAGAATGTCATTGTGCCACTGTCTGAGCTCATGCTGCGGCTGCCGTGACCTACACACTGTGTCATTGTGCCACTGTCTGACCTCATGCTGCTGCCGTGGCTGCTGCTGTGACCTACACACTCTGTCATTGTGCCACTGTCTGACCTCATGCTGCTGCTGTGGCTGCTGCCGTGACCTACACACTGTGTCATTGTGCCACTCTGTGGCCTACTGCTATTTTTGCCACCTCTAGAATGTCATTGTGCCACTGTCTGACCTCATGCTGCTGCTGTGGCTGCTGCCGTGACCTACACACTGTGTCATTGTGCCACTCTGTGGCCTACTCCTGTTTTTGCCACCTCTAGAATGTCATTGTGCCACTGTCTGACCTCATGCTGCTGCTGTTGATGCCGTCAACTCCACACTGTGTCATTGTGCCACTCTTTGGCCTACTCCTGTTTTTTCCACCTCCAGGGTGTAATTGTGCCACTGTCTGACCTCATGCTGCTGTGGCTGCCGCCGTCACCTCCACACTCTGTCACTGATGTTGCCACCTGAGCCCTCAGCTTGTTTTTTTTCCAGCTGTCGCTGCCATGACTTTATGGGGCTACATTTCTGCTTGAGTTTTTTGGTCAGTTTTGCCCTCTTAAGTGCCCAGGGAATTTTAGAGTGAAGCGATTCTAAGAGCGGCGGCACTCATCTGCGTGTCATACTAAAACACAACATTGTATGAAGACCAAACCAAGCTCCCTCTGCATATTTAAGCATGGCACAACGTTCTACAGCACCCTGCAGGCTCTGTGCAGCCTGGAAATAGCCATTTTTTAACGCGACTCGTGCCGAAGTAATTCGGGACGAAGTAATTTTTGTCGGAAAATTCGGCGAAGTGACCGAACCGAATTTTTGAGAAATTCGCCCATCTCTAGTCCTATTCTAAAAAAAATGTGGTTTCTAACAAACATTTGTTTTTCACAATTGCCAAGAGTGGCTCAAGGGTCATGTTTTGAATTTTTGGGGGCATGTTGCTGTGAAATGCAGCAATACTACAGGTCCTATTATAAAAAAAATTTAGTTTCTAACAGACATTTGTTCTTCACAATTGTCAAGAGTGGCTCAAGGGTCATGTTTTGAATTTTTGGGGGCATGTTGCTGTGAAATGCAGCTATACTACAGGTCCTATTATAAAAAATAAATGGTTTCTAACAGCTCATTTGTTTCTCACAGTTGTCAACAGTGGCTCAAGGGTGATGGTGCTGTCACAAACAGGAATAGGTAGGACACTGTTAATGGACACATATTGCAAAATGACTTGTTTTTGCAAGATCTTTAACATAGCTAGCAATCCCTCTAGTGAGACAACCCATTTAATACAATTAAAAAAGAGAGAAACAAAGACGTGGTGGGATTCCATCCTATTTTAAGAATGTGTTTTCTAGATTTAAACTACTAAAAAAAAAGTGCATGTACAAAATAGCTGATACAGATATTCCTCTGATTTGTACAAGGGAGGTACAGGAAGACTTGAACAGATGTAGGTTATTCAGAGGACATGGTTTATGGAGCACATTCGCCACCCCAAGAACAGAGACAATTTCCTCCAACACATTGAGTAAAACGAGCAAAAGAATGCCAAGAAAAAGGGCACCTGAGGGAAACAGGAGCGTCAACCACCAGCATTTCCAAGTGAAGCTTAATTGGTCCGCACTCATACAGAGGGGCAAGCGCTCTCGTAGAGTCAGAAATTTCTCTAGCGCTACCCAGGTCTTGACTGTGTAGTGAGAAAAGCTGGAGGTCTGAGCTCACACTTCCGCTTCCGCACTCTGCTTCAGCACGACTGTTTTCGTTGCTGCATCATAAGGGCATTTTTTGCCGTGTTAATGGATGACGGACGCCTGCCTGGACTCTCACCGCACCCACTGTAACTCGGCACTGCTAGCTGAACCTGCGTGCTAATAGATGACGAACACCGGCCCTGGCTCTCATCGCACCCACTGTAACGCGGGCCCTGCTAGGTGAACCTGCGTGTTAATAGATAACGGATGCCAGCCCTTGCTCACACCACACCCACGGTAAGTCCGGCCCTGCCAGCTAAACCTGCGTGATCCACGTTTACAGCCTCACCCGCCTTTATCAGTAATTTCCTCCAAATCACTTGACAGTAGAATTAAGGATTTTCAGACAGGCCTTGTTGACCTACTGGGGACATCTGTTTCATTTGCTTCACATTCTAATGTCACGGTGGAACAATGTCACCAGTAGAATGGCAAGTAGCTCTAGCAGCAGCAGTAATGGAAAACGAGTTGTTTTTAATATAGTTTATTTCTTATTGAGAAATTTTCTGATGATGGTCCATAAGGGCACCTGTGCGGGTTTTTGGGTCATGCTGCAGTCCAGGACATGGATAGTCAATTTCCAGTTTAACTGAAATGGTGGTTGAAAGACTCCTTTTTCCAGCACTTTTTAATTTGTGGGTCAGACAGGTTTAAGGGTCATGCTGCGGTACAGGACAGGCATAATCAATGTCCTGTTCAACTAAAATGGTGGTTGAAAGACACATTTTTCCGGCACTTTTTAAATGGGCGGCTCATGCAGGTTTTGGGCTCATCCTGTGGCCCAGGACAGGTATAGTCAATTTCCAGTTCAACTAAAATGGTGGTTGAAAGACTTCTTTTTCCGGCACTTTTTAAATCTGGGGGTCATGCAGGTTTGGGGCTCATGTCCAGTTCAAGTAAAATGATGGTTCAAATCATACTGCCTTCTGGCACTTTTTAATTTGTGGGTTTTGTAGGTTTAAGGGTCATGCTGTGGTACAAGACAGGGATAGTCAATGGTCTGTGACTTTTTTTCTGTGACTTTTATAACCTAATTGTGTTCCTAAGATGTAACACGTATCCAGTTTACTCTTGTGGATGTTAATTCCAGCTTCTCCAGCCCTGTTTGGGTGTAAGAATGAAGGTGTTGTTCCTCTCCCATAGACTTTAATGGTCATTGGCGATAATCTATTATCGACTATCGGAAATCGTCTTGATAATTGACGATATCGACTATCGAATCGATAACGATAGTTGACACAATCGCTCATCACTACTTCTGAGCAACAACAAGTAAAGGAGGACTTATGATGGGGTGATACGTTGTCATTCTTAAACCCAGCAAATTGGTTCAGAGGCCTAGGTGGATGGCTGATAGACATGTTATAGATGATTATACAAGGTGTACTGCTCATAATAATATATGTATTAAATGTTTAGTGCTCATCATAAATAGATGTTACCGGAAACTAAAAGAAGGAAATAGTTGTATCTTGCCGATAGTTGGGAGAATATAATATCTTCTCCTCAGGCCATAAGCAACCTCAATATGTGTGCTGAGCTTAATATGTGTAGGTGATCTCTTTTCTTTGGGGAATCCAGCATGGGGAATAGGGAAAATGAAGCATGTAAATAGAAAGTCTGGCGGTGCAGGTTAACTGCATAAGAAAAAACCCATGAAATGGGTTCGGATCTTACAATATTTGCTCATAAAGGGGGAAATTGTGAGTGTAATTTTATCGTCTTTATATGGTTTTCTTATATATATTTGTTAATGTATTTGTTTTCATTCAGTATATAATGACTAGAGATATACATGTATATTGTGTAGCTTAAAATGAATTTAGATTTCCTTAGTTGGGCCCCTTACTTTCTGCCACCAGACAAGAAGGAGCGTAATAATTGAAAACATATGGTCTGGATGTATATGTCTATACAAAGGTACCAGAGTCTTTGTTTGACCAACAGAATACGTCAGAAGGTGTAGGTTGAAATATACATGTATTAGCATGTTTCAAACCAGTCACTAGAAAATCAGCAAGGTTTAAATTGATTGGCTGATGTATTCCTGTAGAAGAAGGGGGAGAGGGGTTAGGCTATTAAACCTGAACTACCTTGAAGTTGGGGGGAAATAATTGTCAGTATGTGCCAATGCTGTATGCCATGAAAGTCTGCCAAGGCTTGCATTGAAATAAATCCTGGATATTTTTATCTTCAACTGATTTTTTTGATTTGAAAACCTGATCACATCTAAAATACTTTATTAGCGTTGACACTCTCATAGGAATGGATAGAGATATTCACTCAAAGTGTAAGTCACATGACCCAGTGACATCAGTGAGAAATCCTGTACTCAGCTGCCGCTACTATATACCTATAAGTAATTTCTTGTTAACTGAAAGAAAAAAAAATGTGTGGTCCTTTAAGGTGTCTTAAAATAAACAATGTTAACTGCATATTCTGTATGGACCATTTCTCTGTAAATCATTATGTAAGAGCAGAATGTCAGTACTAGATATATGTCTGTTTCTATTTGTTACAGCTACACTAATTTTCAAAAAATCTGATGTATCTCAGTATAGTTATTGTTCAGTATTGTGATAGTTAGTGATAAAGCATAGTCCAATGCCTTATTATCAGTAGTAAATCAATGTTGCCCCCACACATTACATGAATACTATCTGAAACTGATGATTTAAGTAAAAACAAACATCTATTTGATGTGAATTACATTTTCCAAACTCTACTCTGACAACAGATGTCAAGAGAAAGAAGGTTCAGATATGTTGGTATAGAACATGACAAATACTTTGTCCTTAGGGGGACTACAGAAGTAGCAGAGTTTACCTTGATATCACTGCTTTCCAAGTTATCTGCTCTAATCTCCAAATGAAATTAAAAATATTAAAAATGTAAAATAACATTAAGTGGAGATATCACTTTTTTTTCGCTTTTGCCAGGATGTAATAAGAGCAGAAAGATGGCAGGTCGAACTGACGTTTTCATTGGTACTACGTTGGTGTTAATTTGGACAAATGTGCACAAGAGTCCAGCTCACTTAATCCAGGAATGCACAGAAAGTGTGTGAACTGAAACACACCCAAATTTCTAAGTTGGAGAAAAAGACCTCCAGCTTTCCTGTAAAATCTTGAGACTTTATTGAAATAGCAGAACAACATCAACAGGTTGATAAAACAGGATACAACAAAAAGCACCTAACTCACACGTTTCAGGCTCACATATGGCCTTAACTCATTTGGTGTTAATATGACATTTTAAATGGCTTTTTATTCCATTTAATGTGCAGTGGAATGAACAAAAACTGTGATTCTATCATTGCCTTTATTTTTACTTTGTATGTTGTTCCTCATGCAGGTTAAATAATGTGACAGATTTATAGACTAGGTCATTCCGCACACGGCAATATCAAATACGTGTACCTTTGATTGTATTTGTATTTGTGATCTTTTTGGGGCAATTGACATTATTAAAGGGAAAAGTGTGGCGTGTCTGTTTGTTTGTTTTTATTTAATTGTGTGTTTCACTTTTTTCTTTTACTTTCACAATTATTTGTACCACTTTTACTTTTGTTTTAATTGTCCCCATAGAGTCTTGACTCAGTGGTCTATTAGATCGCTGCTTCAGTACATAGCAGTACATACCTGTACTGCTGTGTATTGTACCTGTCAATCACCATTGGCATGGCGATGTCGCAGTCAACCGAGTTTCAGTTGTCAGGCTTCTAGGTTACCAAGAAGTGATACACAATATTTGGAAGGTAATAACACTGTGTAATAACACTATTGGAAGAATAGAAATTTTTCTTCATTTTAACATTATCCAAATAAAGGTTGTATTTTAATTATTTAGTTTACCTTCCAAATATTATGTATCAGTTGTTTCAAGGTTTTTTGGAAATTTACTCCTATAAGTTGTTAAATCTATACTTGTGGGTAATTTAATACAAATGGATAGGTTACCAAGAAGCGATCGTCTCAGAGGTACCGATGGACACAGAGCCAGCTCTCTCCACTCTCCTACTCGTAGATAACGCAGCATCAAAAGAGTTAAGATGCCACATTCAGAGCTAGCTCTAGTCGTGGCCAAAAGGGCATGGAGCCAGCTGCAATATATGGTATGTCAGTTGTTGGTAAGGGGTTAAAGGTTATTACTGATCTGGATAGCAGATATTTAATTTTAGTATATGAGATCAATTTTAAAAAATATAGTATTGTTTCTTTATGCAGTCCCAACGACAGACAAATCCCTTTCATAAAGAGAACTATCCAAGTTGATAAAAATGTTACACAAGAAGGTTTAATAATGTGTGAGGATTTCAACACTGTCATCTCAAGATAACTAGACAGAGGTGGAGAGCATGCCACTGCTGAATTACACCCGACTCTTTATGAGAAAAATCTCCAAGACATTTGGAGATATACTTGCCCAACTGAGAGAGATTACACCTTCTACTCTGTTCTTGGCTGAGTCCATACACATATTGAATACACATTAACCAAATAATTATATTTTGAAAGACCAAGGAAAAGAAGACCTTATCTAAAGAGAATTAAAAGACTTCTTTCATTTCAATAAGCCCTCAGCCCCCTCAAAATCACACTTTGATGTGCACACAAAGCCTTCTTCAGAGGCGATATGGCGGTGCCATAATCAAGTTTAGAGATGAGCGAGTAGTAAAAAGTTCTAGTTCTAGTGCATTAAAGTCAATGGGAGAAGATGTTCTCGTTAATTTTTATACCTATACCGGTGAGGAGAAGCTGGAATTATCATCCATAACAGTAAACTGGATATGTGGAAGAACTTGGTAAAGAAAATTTGGGTCTAAAAGTGACAAAAAAAAATTGAGAGGCTAGAATATTTCATTTCTTTCAATGGCTAACTGAAAAGATGAGGACAGCTTGCAAGCAGGGGCGTAGATAGAAGAGGTGCAGCAGTAGCAGCTGCTACGGGGCTCTGCATCCTGAGGGGGCCCAAAAGCCCTTTTGACACATAGGAGATTTGTAGACAGTGTGTTATACAATTAATGAACCCCAATAAAACTACAAACGAACTTTTCTCCACTCAGAATAATTTTTCACCAACCAAACCCAAAATTTTAAAATATTTTTTTTTTTTATTGGGGAATGGGGGGATGGGTGTTTTTAAAAAATTAAATTTCCCCCCCCAAACCTCAAAAAAAATTTGGGAAATTTGGGGACCGAAAATGATTTAGCAAAACCCCAAACACTCTGTATAATATATATACCATGGGAAAGACAGTTTGGCATTATGTGAGCCCGAAATGTAACCAAAAACATCTTCTGGGTGGGGAAAGAAAGCAGACAGCAATTTCTAAACTCCCAACTATTGATGTTTTATGGAGAGGAAAAAAACTATCTAACTAAAGCAGTCTGTTTCAGTAAAAGAGATGACTGAAAAAGGGGTTCAAAATGCAATACAACCCGAAAAAATACATTTAAAACATGGGGATGTGATTAAACAGCCAAAGAGAGCCCTAGCCCCCCAGCGATTTATGTTTTTGACACTTCTCTGTCTCTGCCTGATTGGGGGGGCCACCAAAATGCAGATAGGTATTTTTTTGGGCCCCCAAAGGCAGAAAAAGCCCTGAAAAGAAATTTAAAAAGGCTTGGGCAAAAAAGAAAATTTTTCTCGAACAACACAAAAAATTTTTGTTCTGTTTTGAGTTCTAAAAAAACTAGATGTTCTACTAAAAAATTAAATTTTTTTAGAACATTTTCCCTCAACACAAAGATCATTTTTTAAGGAAACTAAAAACCCTAAAAAAAAAAACTCCCCGCCCCCCATGGGAAAGGGAAAAATAAAAAATTTAAAGATTTTTTTTTGGTTTTAGTCTTTTGGCAATTTTTGCTTTTAAAAAGTGTGTTTCTTCAATACAGAAGTTTAAATTTTTAGGGTGATATCCAAACCCTTAAAAAAACAAGAAAAAGGAACAGCACTCAAAATTTATTTCAAAATAATTAAAAGGGGTTTTTGACCCCCCATGTAAAAGTTGACGTGGGAACCTCCCAAAAAGGGTATTTAAAACAATTTTTAAATATATGTATTACAAAAAAATGGGACCCTTGAAGCTACCAAACATTTTTTAAATCCCCCTTAGTTTTTCCTGAAAGCTTTCCCCCTAGACACGAACCAGGACTGACAGGCCGCGCTTTCGTGAAAAAACTTTTATCTGATGAAGGCAAAATGAATGAACTTTTAAAAGGGACCGGGTAGAAAATGCGTCTATGAGGGGTGTGTTTTTGCTGTATTAGAAACCATGTTGTACTGTTTTTTATTTCACTCAATTTTTTTAAAACGCTCCCTTATTCCTCCCCTCCTTACTCACCCCCCTCCCTCTCAGCCCCTTTTAGCCTTCATGACTCAGCGTGTTTTTTGACAATTTTTCCCTGTGCTGATAAGGAAGGTAAGAAATTTGCGTCCCGGGAAATTCCCCTTTAAGCTTTTATTGCAAAACATGGGTCCAGCCCCCAAAGAGATTTACTATGGTGAAACAAAATTAAAATTTTCCCTTTTTTTTTCAATGAAACTAACATTAAAGGGAAACAGAAATACACTCTATTCATTTTCTTTAAAGTGGTAAAAAGACTATTCTAGCTGCAAACATTGGGTTTTCAAAGCAATATTAACCCTTGGTATTATGACGGAAATGGCAAAGGGGTTTGTTGCCTGTTTTTCCCCAAAAGGGGGAGTCGTCCCTGGTTTGAGAAAGTGCCACCAAGAGCCTTTGGCTTGGTGGGGGGGCCAGTGGGGTTTTCTTCAGAACACTAGGTTACTTTAAAGCTGTATGTAGCTTGGTGATATCCAGCCTTTTTGGGGTTTGGGGTTTCCCCCGGGAAAACTGCAGATGGGTGGGGGGGCTGTTCCGCGTCCCAGGTCTCCAAGGGTTTCCCTTTTTCGGGGTTTTTTGGGGCCCGTCTTTGGGTGGGAGAAAAAAACCCGTCTTTTCCAAAGGGGTTGGGGGGGGGGGGGGGAGGGGGGGGGGGGGCGTGGCCCCGCCATCGCCCTTTTTGAGTGCAGTGAAGCAGAAGGAGGCTCTGGGCCCCCCAAAGGGTTTAGGGAAAAACCCCGGGAAAAAGTAGGAGAATGGGTGAAATATAATGGCGGGGTTTTGAAATGGACAGTAGGGGCCCCTAAAAGTTAGAGAGGGTTTCCCCTATTTAAGTTTAAAGGGAGTGGGTAGACAAAGCCGAGGGTTTTTTTTGTTTTTTATCGTTCCAAAATAAAAGGGTGAGGCCAGTTGAAAGAAGCCCGTGCCTGAGTGCCAATATTCCGTTTAAACCAAAAAAAAGAAACGGCAATCCAAGCTGAAAGACCCCCGGGCCGGGCCAAATGGCAGCCGGAAAAGGGATGTGGGGTTCCCTTAAAGGTGGGGATGCCGTGGCGATAGTTTTCATGGACTTTGGGTAAAAGAATTGGCCCCAATTTAAAGGGGCATGGGAAATGTGGGAGCAAAAAATTTTAAAGGGGCCCGCAAATCTGTGTTTTTACGTGAAGCAAAAGTCTGTTGGTGCGCCTGCCCTATAAATGGAGACTTGCAAAAACCTTGAGCGGACAATTTGGGCCCGTGAAAAGGGGGTATGGGGAAAAAATTCCCCCGAATTCCCCCGCAGCAAAAAGGGCCCTTTTCCCCGGGGATCCCTTTTGCCCTACAGCGGGGTATTCAAAAAAGGGGCTCAAACATTCCCAAGAGGGGGCCGGGACAGAAAGCTGGGGGTAAAAGGCCAGGGCGGCGTTCCCAGAAAAAAGCCCGTCGGGTTTTCCCTCACCCGCAGGAGTTACCTCCGGGAACCCAACTGAGGGCAGAGGTCCTGAATAGGGGCCCTTAAACCCAAAGGGGAACCAGCCTCAACGATGGAGAGAAGGTGCTGGGTCCAGCCCAAAGTGGGGGGCCCAAACCCCAAAAAGTGGCGTTTTCGGTAAAGGGGGGGGTCACAAATGTTGGTGGATCTGGACTGTCCCAAAGGGGTTTTTTCCCGGGGGCAACCCCGACATCCCTACCCTTTGGGGAAGACCCACCAAAAACGGGTAAGGTCCTTTTAATTTTTTTTGACACTTGTTGCGGGACCCGCCAACCAAAAAACTTTTAGGGGGTGTGAGGACCTCAAAATAGAGTTTGGTGGGCAGGGGACTTTCCCCACTTTTCTGGGGAGCTGGGAGGGCTCGGGGAAACCGGCGAGGGGCCAAAAACAAAAAGCAGGTGGTTTTTTACCTGGTGGCCCCCCCCCGGGAAAAGGGTTCTGTGGGCCCTGGCTTATGAACCCCCTTTTTCACCCAGGAAGGCCCCCAAAAGGGGGACTTGGGGGGTTTTAAAAAGGGTGCCCCCGAACTGGTTTCCAAATGAGAAAAGTCCAAAAAAAACAGTTTTAAAAAGGGGGTACCGGACTTTGGGGGAAACTTTTTAGGAAATTTATGTTTATGATTTCCCTCGAAAGGGGGCTGTTGGAAAAGGGCACTAATTAGATAAAAATTTTTACCTTAATAATTTGCTCAGATTTTGGCTGAGAAAAAGGGAGGGTAACTGGGTTTCCCGAGTCAAACGCAGTAAAGGCCAAGTTTTGAAGTAAATGGGTAAAGCAAGAAACAGGGGGGTAGTCAGGTGGGAGCCCCGTGTGAATTAGCTCCTGAAGGGAGCAACCACCCCAAACTGTAAGAACAAGCCCCTTCCCGGGTTTGCCCCCCCAGGGTCCGGCTAATAGTGCTTGGAGTATAGCAGAGAATTTTTTGTCCTGGGGGGCTTGACAATAAAAGAGACAGGGGGTTTAAAAACTACGAATCAGGGGGAGTATGTGGTTGCCCCTTTCAACGAGGGGGGGCCTCTGCATCCCCCCTTGTGGAAAAACCCGGGGAATATGGGGTGCGCTACAGCTGTGTGTGAAGTGGCTGGGTCCCGCTGGTTTAGTGCGGGCGGGCCCGTGACCCCCCCGCTCTGGGGTGTACCTGAATTTGTAGCCGGCAGGGTTTTCAGGTTTAAAGCCTGCCCCGGGTTGGGGTGGCCACCAAATTTTGTGTGAAATTTCTGTTGGGGAGGAGCTTTATGTTTCAGTGGGGCAGCCTGAAGGGAACTGGGGATCCTGGGAATGATTTTCCCCCCTACAAAGTGTGACGACTAAATTTTAAAGAGGGGGTGTCCCCGGGCTTGGGTGTATTTCCTGCTTTAAACAGCCTCAGTAAATGATAAAAAAGCCCGTGTAAGGGAAAAGTAAAGTGTTTAGATCTGTAGTTTTAAAGGATTTTTTGCTCCCCGTAGTTGGGTGGTTTGCCAGTAGCTTTTTCTTCCATGGTCACAAAGAAATGCGTGTGGAAGGGAGTGTCGGCTGGACCCCAAAAAGAGCTGGGGGTAGGCTGGAACCCTGTGAGGGGCAGGTAGTGGGTTTTTAAAACCCCGAAAGGTAAAAAAGTGCCTGGTTCTGAAGGGAGCTGATAAATTTTCCCCCGGGGGTTATTTGGGGGACGGGGATTTAAACCCTTTTTAAAAGGGGGGTATGTCCCCGTGGTTTTTGGCGACCTACGGGGTGTGCCATTTCCAGCCAAATACCCCTAGAGCTTTGATGTTAAAGTTTTCCCCCTTTAGTTTCCCCTAATGTGAAAAAGGCCGCCTTTTTTGTGTCTAAGTGGGGGGTTACAAGGGGATGGGGGCCCGGGGTGCTGTTTAATGGGTGTCCCCATTTCTAAATGTGTCTCCATTGGGTCCGCTCATTGGTGAATTTTTGAGGTGGGGAAAGATGTTGGGGGTATCCCAGGTTGAAGTGAGGTTCTACCTTAAGTTGGGTATTTTTGGGGGTGGGGGAAAAATCTCCCCCCTTTTTATACCAGGTCTTTTCTGCTTGGAAGCGCCCGTGGATGGTTTCAAAAGGGGGGAAAATTTCCTCTGTCACTGGGTTTAGGTGCCAGGGAAGGCCATCATGGCAGGAAAGGGTCTTTAGAGGTTGCCCAAAGGGGGCGCTGAAACCATTAGAAAGCCTGGGGGATTGTGGTGAGGTCTTTATGGCAGAACATGCAGATTTTTTTACTCCTGTAGTACAATATAAGCCGCCTCAAGTGGTCACCACAAGTCAAATACCTGTGGCCAGCTGTAAAGTCCGTGTTCTCAGACATTAAAAACTCACCCTGTAAAGAGGTGGAGATTATCGGAAGGGGTCTCCTAGATGTAGGGATTGTTTGGGCTGCAATAACCCTGCGATCATTGACCAGCAGGTTATGGGTGGCACAGAGGTAAATGGTGCCACAGTCGGTCCTACTGTAGTGGAGAGTATCATCACTGAAGTGGTCACTGAATAGAACCAGATGTCGGCTAGTAGCCAAAGGCGCAAGCTCTTAGTCCAGAGGAATTGGAGAAGGTAGCTGAGGACCAGAGGACTCGTTTTTGAAGAGAGGTCTTGGTTTTATCATAATCTCGCAGACAAAGAGGTAGTAGGTTTGGGCTCAGGTGGCCCCAAGTGGCATAATGGATAGAGACCCTGACAGGTGTACGGTCATTACAGCTTCGGGTGACACTAGTGTGGTTGCTGGGACAAACCAGGGGCCTCTTCCTTATGGGAGGCCCAAAATAAGGAAAACTCTGCCCAGTGGGCACAATGCCAAGATGGCCGGTGTGTGTAGGCAATCTGCAAGGTCTGATAGCGAATGGTAAGGTCATTAGTTAACCCTAGGGCAATGTCAGCATGCGAGCTGAGGCTGTGGGTGATGAACCTACTTGTAGTAGAGCAGCTTCGCCGTGGGTCAAGTGACATCCATAGTAAGTGGCAGTAGACTCTCTGTTGCCCAAGGTTTTGTTGAGTGCATGGTATGAAGCCCTCAAACTTGAGTTGTATGTTGGACCATTTTGGTCTTTGCCCTGAGGTTGTAGGGAAGATGTTGCCCCCAAAATAGGGTGCTTTGACCAGGAGGTTGCCTGGGCATGTAGAGAACTGCCCTTCGGGCTTTACAGAGGGGAGGGATATATAGCGAGCAGAGTGGCAAAGAGTAGTTGCCTGTTCTGCCATAGGTGGAGTCGTCCTGGTTAGTGGAGTGCACCAAGAGCTGGTTTTAGGTTGGGGGGAGCAGTGGTTATCTGTCGCAACACTAGGTTACTGGACAGCCTGTATGTAGCATGGCTGCTTGATATCCAAGAGTTTTGGGTTGGCTTTCCCGGAAACAGCTGCAGGATGGTGTGGGGTGGCTGTTCCCGAGTCCAGGTATCCAGGTTCCATTTCGGGTCTTGCGGCCTCATCCCAGTCTCGGTAGATGGCTAGAAAAAGCCTGTCTTTCCAGGTGATCGTAGGGGGGAGGGGGGGAGCAGGGGGGGACGTGGCCTGCCATATTGCAGTTTAGAGTGGCAACAGTGGAGCTTGCAGGTGGCTCTGGGCCCCCGAGGCTTAGGGAAATGCCGGAAATCCCAGTAGGAGACTGGGTTGAAATATAAGTGGCGGTGTTGTTGACGCTGGGGACAGTAGGTCCATAATGTTTAGAGAGGGGTTTCTATTTTAAGTTTAGGTTTAGTGGCTAGACAGCCGGGTTTTTTTGTTTGTTTCTGTCGGCAAAATAAAACAGCATAATGAGGCCAGTATGAAAGAAGCCCTGTGCCTGAGTGACAATAATTCCGATTTACAAAAACGGCAATCTAGACGCTGAAGGACCCCGCGGGCCGGGCCAAGGATGGCGGCCCAGCCGGGATCCGAAGGTATGTCGAGAAGGGTGTCACAGTATATAGAGGCCCATTTCAAAACCTCCACTTCCAGATGTTACGTAATTTTGAATTGTGTTTGATAAACTGTGTAAGAATGCTATTGGATATTTTGAACACCCTTGAAAACCCATATGGGCCATGTTGTTAGCACAGCTGAAAACAGCTTTTGTTGATTTAGAGAAGCTATAAACACTGACTTCCTTTGGAGCTAGTTCGAGAATTGAAGCTTTACACTTGTTGGTTCGATTAAAGGGGTTTTGGCCCCAATTGTAATGTTGACGTAGGCAAGTGAACGGAGGAAACCTCCCAAAATGGGTATTTAATCACTTTTCTAAATATATGTGGACTTACCAAAAAGTGAAGACTATGGAAAGATACAGCATTTTCTCAATCCACTCTTCAGTTTGAAAAGCTTCCACTAGACACGACCAGCTAGGACCTGACAGGCCGGCCTGAAAACACTTCTTATTGATGACAGGGAAAATGAATGAAGCTTTTAAGGGAACAGGGAAGAAAGTGTCAAGTCTCATGAGGCTCGTTGTTGTCTTGCTTGTGATTGAGAAATCCAATGTTGTTTTTGTTATTATTTCATCTTAATTTTTGAGAACGACTCCCTTATTCCTCACTCCTTACTCACCCCCTCCCTATCAGCCCTGCTGGCTTTCATGAACAACACACACTCTACCAAATCAAACAAAACACCCCCTCAACGTGATTTTGTTGACATTCTCCCTGTGGCTGGATTAGGAGGTAAGTAACTTGCGTCACCCTGGCAAATCCCTTTTTTATTAAACTAACAAAATTGGGCAGATAAAGAGAACTTTCATGTGAAACTTGAAGTCTATCTTGTGACTGAGAAGATGAAGGCTATTCTCCCATGCGAGAAAATTGCAAGAAATCAAGATTTCCTGACAACAGTGATGTACATACTCCTTCAGAGGAGAGCACAAACAGGCTCTAAACTGAGTCGCAAGTGAAGGGGATGGGAGGCCCCGCCTGGCACACAACTGAGCAACAAGGCAAGTACATTAGAGTTTTGGTTTGAGAAATACGGGGATGACTCACAGGTCCTCAACTGGCAGGCATTCTATTAAATTAGTACCGCAAACGCCAGTGTCAACCGTATACCTTGAAGAGGGCCACTCCGGGATGCTGGCCTTAAGGGCAGAAGTGGCAAAGAAAAAGCCATATCTGTGACTGCGTCTAATAAAAGGAAAAGATTATTATGGGCTAAAAGAACACAGAAATTCGACAGAGAAAGATTGGAAAAAAGTGTGTTCATGGACAGACAAATCGAAGTCTGTGGGTCGTTTGGATTACAACAGAAGAACATTTGTTGAGACGCCAGGGAAACAACTGAAAAGATGCTGTAAGAGTGCCTGACGCCATCTGTCAAGCTTGGTGGAGGTCATGTGATGGTCTGGGGTTGGTGCTGGTGGAGGTCAGTGATATGGTCTGGGGTTGCTTTGGTGCTTGGTTTAATAACAATGGAGGAGGATTTGTACAATAGTAGAAGGGATTTTGATATTTTTTTTTTTAAAAAAAAAAAAAAAGGAAGGCTTTAATCCATTTTGCAGAGCCATGCCACAAACCTGTGGGACAGTGCTTGATTGAGACCAATTTCATCCTGCAACAGTCACAATGACTCAAATGATGCCAAGAAACTATTTAGGGAAGAAGCAGGCAGCTGGTATTCTATCTGTAGTGAAGTGGCCAGCGCAGTTCACCAGATCTCAACCCCATTGAGCTGTTGTGGGAGCAGCTTGACCGTTATGGTGCGCAAAAAAAAAAAAGTTGCCCCTCAAGCCATCTAACTTTGTGGGTGGGGATTCTGGCAAAGCCTATGTGGCGGAAGGATAATTTCTGCAGATACCTCAGCAAATTAACAGCTAGAATGCCAAAGGTCTCAATTGGCTGGAAATTGCTGCAAAGGGAGCATTCTTTGCACGAAAGAAAATATTTGAAGAAGAAAATTATTATTTACAAATTAAAAAATCTTTATTTCTAAACCTTGTCAATGTAACTGGAAATTTATTTCTATTCATTTTGCAACTCATTGATAAACTAAAAGTATGAGCTTTTCAGGGAAAACACAAAATTGTACTGGGTGACCCCAAACTTTTGAACGGTGTGTATGAGTTGATGTTTTCGGTTTTCTCCGGACCTTATGTCACAGAATTGTTCAATGGAAAACAGAAGAGAAAATGTGGTCAAAACCAGGATCGAGAGTGGCTACAGGACAACGTCTCTCCTCATGTTCCCTTGAGGACAGCATCACTAGCAAAAGCATCACATATCTTAATCAAAAACTCTTAACTTTTACTTCATACATGAATATTACAACTTACCATAATCCTTACCAAACAGGGCTGGGTTAAGGGGGATATCAAGAGCTTTTATCACCAAAAAGGTATTACCTGGCAAATAAGTTAGCAACTAACAATGGCTATGGACCACCACCCACAGAAATCAAAAAGTGTGTAATCAATCTGTCAGTTCTTTCCTTGTCCAGGCAAGTGAGGTTACTGTGCTATAGATAGGCTATTCAATCAAAGTTGATAGGTGTGGGTCTCACCTCTGAGCACCATAAACACCTCACCGAAAGTTGTTGTCTCCAATTGAAGAGATGGTATATTGCACACTACTCTCCATTCTGTTATTTAGGGAGTTCCAAACAGTCAAACATACTGCTCACCTTTATTACAACTCACAATATAGCTATCGAAGAGAGTTGTATGGCAAAGTATAATCAGGCTTCCCTTTCGGAGCTCAATTCAATTTAAGCGGGCCCGAACTCCGAAAAACAGGCACAGTTAATCAGAAGGTGGGACCCACACCCTTCAGGACTTTTAATTGGCATGTCCTATTGCATATGATATCAAAGTTTGTGAGAACACCCAGTTAAGTTCGCTATGTATTTGTTGCTTATAGTGCGTCAATTATAAGCTATTCCAAGAAGTGTGGGATATTTGGTTATTGGTTTAAAATTTCAGGATGAACACAAAATTTCATATATTTTTTTTTTTTTTAAATGTAACTATTTGAGCTGATATCTTAAATTTTAGAATGCACATGTCCAAATGTTCAATTGGTTTAATTAATTATTCCTATACCAAACTTCAATATAAATACTGTTCAGTGGATTCACTCACATGATCGATATGGGATGATTTTCCTTAAGGTGCATTAATTATGTGTTTATCATTGATTGGCTTTTGAAATTTGTACAAAACCTTTTTGTATAAATTTGTAATCACCTTGTATTCATTACTCCGTGTTCAAGAATAATATTATAAAAAGACAAAATTGATTATTGTAATGAAATAAGTTCTGTCTGATAAGAACAGAGCTACTATGGTTGATATAGTAAACCATTGTAGAAGCAAGGATATTTTCTGCTGGTCACTTTTGATTTTCGAAGAATATAGAAGTTTATTTTCCGTAACACAGTATTATTTCTGAACAACTTGTCTTATCTATAACAAGCAGATATTAATGGAAGAGTAATTAGACCAAAACAGAGTGTTGCTTCCCTAATCACCCATATAATACTTTACAGATCATATGTGTTAATTAGGATTTTAAAACCGTTCCTCACCTCCTCTTCCTGCTGTTCAATTGTGACATCATGAAGACCAAAATAACACCTCTACTATTGCTTCAAACAGAGACCTTGCCATTGCCAGGCTCATGCAGGATGCTTTCTGTTGTAAGGGACACTGTGATTAAGAGCGTGTCACTAGAGTTTTGTCAGCAGGTTTTTACAGAGATACAGAGAGACTGGATGAAAGAGTAACAGAAAGGACAAAGAAAAGTGGACAGTCCCTTTTCTCCATCACACACTTATACTAATCACACACTTTACTTGTTCTTGTTTTGTGCAGAATTGTGGTTAAATTATAAGGTTTTTATGATCAGTACAAATTTCATAAAGTTTTACATTGCTTGAAATTAAAACACATAGGAAAATTGTCATTACTTGACCTTTGCAAGAAGCTCAGTGCACTATGGAGAAGGAACGCTGCTGTTCCTTATCACCTATGGTAAGTGGAGTTAAATCCTGTATTGTTTGCACTTCAAGGGTTCCCTTTCAGTTACTGTCATCATAATGACGGAGCACTGCACGAGAAGTGACCATACAGAATAGGAAAGTCGATCAAACTAATATTAGTGCTCAGTGGTCATAAGGAGAGAATTGCAAGATGTTAGGATTTTTTCTTTTTTTCTTCTTTTACATAAAAAGTACCTAGAAAATGAAATAAAACACTTTATCCAAATTTCTTTTAATATAAGTGTGATTTACACAACTGGATTTAAGCAATAGGTTAATTGTCTAAAGTCTATTATGCAGTTCTTATATATCTTTCCAGATAGCAATTTTCCAAAATGTAATGAAAAACACACCTCGAATGGTGACTAGAAGTTAAAATGGACCTTCAGTCATGAGAATCACATAATTGCGACTCTGATAAAACAAATGTCCTTTACTTGCTTCACTTCAGGGCTTTCTCAGGATATTGTAATATTTCCCGGTAATAACATTGCAGCTCAATATTCCCTCCCCATGAAGCCAATCAGGCAATATTATATCTATAATGACCATTGTGTTTACCACTGTACTGAACTCAGATAGGCCGAGGGAAATGGCACTGATCCATCACACTGAACAGAACACCAGCATGCTGAAGGTGATGTACTTGGCTCATTATAGTTATCTGGTAATGTCCCACCATGAACAGCCAGAATCAAAGTACAAGTCCGCCAGAAGAAACCCCATATACAAAATGAGGTTAGAACAAAAAGCGCCAAGACAGAAGATTCATTAACACTTGGATGATACTCTTCACCTCCAGGAAAATCGAGGTTTTCAGCTCTTTGATCATGGGGAGGGAGAACAGAGAAAGATGACAACCAGATAAATGGGCATTCACAACTCTGTGAAGAGATGAAGACAGACTCCCAAATATACTGAACTAAGGAAGCTTAACCCCCACATACTTTAACTCCAGGAAAAAGCTGTCAGGTCTTGGTAGCCTTGAATGACATGCCTGACTATGATGGTCTTGGCCTGGATAAGAAGACTCGGGGATACTGTGAAGAAGACCCCAAAGGCAGATTTATCTCTTGCCTGATGGTTATGTCACTGGCACGACCCGCCAATGAATGAAACACTCATAGTAAACTGAACATGACGACGAGCTAAGGAGGATGCAAGCTTAGGTTGGCCTATTGGCTCTGGGACATATGGCGAAACGTGTAGGAATAACAGTAAATATTCCAATTATAAACACAGCTATAAAGAGAAGAATGAAATATGGAGGATGGAAGAGGACTCTAAAGCAAAGAACATCAAGTTATCATATGACACCAAACTCTATAAACTACTGAAAGCACCTAACTGTTCTTTCCCTCATTCAGCGCCATTCAACTCCAAGGACATCTCTTCCACGGGCAATTTTACACTGTCTAGAAAATAAAAAGGAAGATGAGATAGAATTCAATGTTAGTTACAAACTCTCAAATCTTTTTCATCTATTTTTAGTTATTTCGCTAAGATTACTATTGGACCACCTCATGGGCAAAACTTGTAAACATGGGCCCCCACTTCCTTATAAGATCAAACATTAGAGATGGCAGCGAATTTCTCAAAAATTTGATTCGACCAGGTTTGCCGAATCTTTTACAGCAAAATTCTTTTTGAACCGAATTCATTTGCGGCTAATCGGCCTTAAAAACACAGCTATTTAATGGCCACAATGCAGAGCGGCACTAGATTGGGTGTTGTTAGAAGATTGTGTTTGCTCAAATATGCATAGCGAAGCATGGTTTGGTCTTCATACAATGCTAGTGATTTAGTAAGTAAGGCACTCAGATGACAAGCCACACACCGATACTAGAATCGCTTCACCATATTCAGATTTGTCTGGGCAATCAACAGGGGCAAACCTGACCAACAATAAAAACTGAAATGGGGGGAAGAAAAGCCTGAACAACAGGTTAAAGTCAAATGCCACTGGAAAGAATGAAGCTGAGGGCAAGATCAGAGAGCCAAAGAAGCGCATGTCCTTTATACACGACTAGATGATTCCACAAGTTATATGACAGAACCAGCTCTATCAAAAGCTGATACATCTGTAGAGCCCTCCCCCAAAAGAGTGTGAACGAGCTGGTGTTGCTCCAGGCGGTAATTTTTGTATTGACTTCAATGATTCATAGTTGCCAATTCCTGTTCTACTTAGTCAGTGTCAGCTTCAATCGGTCATAATCCCTTCAGCATGCCTAAAGCCAAAAAACAAAAGGAGTTAGATCCAATACAGAGCATGACCAGGTAAAATGACGGAAATTTGCAATTTGTCTTCTGTGTTCTAGGTATCCACTCCTCGGTTTTGGACTAGCCTAATCATCAGAAATCCTGTTCACTGACTTTGTGTATGCTGTGGCACAATGACAGGTTAACCCGGAGAAGGTTAAACTCAAAACGGAATCGGTCGGGCAACATACAGTATGGCCATCAAGAAGGATGGCACAATGACAGGTTTTGAGAATGGTAGGCAGCAACACCAGCTAGGCCACAGAGTAGGAAACAATGACAGGCCATTCGATGAAGGTACTTAAACAAATGGCAGCACATCAGCACGGCCACAGAAATGGCACAATGACAGTAGTGTGGAAAGGTATCGGCATCAATACATAGCACAGAGTCGGCACAACTGAACCACTGGAGGGGAAGAGGTAGGCCAGGAATATCTGTT
>JAODAL010050180.1:0-27610 GCA_025379985.1 Phyllomedusa bahiana
TTTAAAAAAAAATTTTTTATTGTGTAAAACAAAATGTATGCATTGCTATCTTCTAATAGCCATAACTTTTTAATTTTTTCCGTATACAGAGCTGTGTAAACGTTTTTTTTTTTCTTGAGGGATGAACTAGCATTTTAATTGGCACCATTTTGGCATTTATATGAGTTTTTGATCGCTTTTTATTCCATTTTATGTGCTGCGTGATGAACAAAAATTGCAGTCCTGTGATTGTTTTTTTTTTGTTTTTTTTACTGCATTCACTGTGCGGGTTAAGTAACATAAAAAGCACAGAAAAAATGGGACATTAATTACTCATAAAACACAGAAACAAGGCCATACTAACAGCTCAAAGGCTGGACTGAAACTGAACCCAGTAAAGAGACAACACTGTCCCCTATGCTACTTGGGAAAGATAAACAGGTGCAGCTGATTGCTGAGCAGTAGCTCACATACCCCACCACTAGGGGAACAATTAGACTTCACATTAAATTGATACCTGTTCACACAGTATGCAGAAAAGCCGCAGTATAATACATGGGGAGATTGCACAAAAGCAGAAATAAAGATAAGACAACCACTCACGCACCTTCAATATATGAGGGGGGTGGTTGCTGGTATTATAATTGCATATAGATAAGGCGATACAAAAGGGTACCATTAATGCAGATATGTGTGGTGCACCATGCTGGCTTACAGCCTATTACGCCACTACTATTCGATTAAGCAGGCTGCCCAGCACTTTTTGGGTATCCAAAACAAAATACAGACACCCTCTGCTCCCCAGTACTTTTGGGCAAAAAAATTGACATACTGGAAAAATGTCAAATATGAGGTATTAGTTAATACAGTGGCCAGTATGTGCAAGCCTGCAAGTCCCGTCAAGGCTCCTCATTTCTTGCAAGTCCCTACACTAACAATTTACAGAAAACACACAGAAAAAATGGGACATTAATTACTCAAAAAACACAGAAACAAGGCCATACTCACAGCTCAAAGGCTGGACTGAAACTGAACCCAGTAAAGAGACAACACTGTCCCCTATGCTACTTCGGAAAGATAAACAGGTGCAGCTGATTGCTGAGCAGTAGCTCACATACCCCACCACTAGGGGAACAATTAGACTTCACATTAAATTGATACCTGTTCACACAGTATGAAGAAAAGCCACAGTATAATACATGGGGAGATTGCACAAAAGCAAAAATACCGATAAGACAACCACTCACGCACCTTCAATATATGACGGGGGTGGTTGCTGGTATTATAATTGCATATAGATAAGGCGATACAAAAGGGTGCCATTAATGCAGAGATGTGTGGTGCATCCTGATGGTTTATAGCCTATTACGCCACTACCATTCAATTGGGCGGGCTGCCCAGCACTTTTTGGGTATCCAACACAAAATACAGACACCCTCTGCTCCCCAGTACTTTTGGGCAAAAAATTGACATACTGGAAAAATATCAAACATGAGGTATTAGGTAATACAGTGGCCAGCCTGCAAGCCCTGTCAAGGCTCCACAGGGCATGGCCGGGCATAGTGATGTCACAGACAGCCCGGAACGTATTTTATAACTTCCGGGCTGTCAGTTAGGAGACAGCAGCTGTGTGGCTGCTGGCGCCGACAGAGACACAGAAGGAGCTTGCTCCTTCTGTGTCTCGCTTAGTTATCGCCATTGCTACATCGCGATAACTAAGGGTATGTTCACATAGTTTCATAGTTTGTAAGGCTAAAAAAAAGACAAGTCGTCCATCTAGTTCAGCCTGTTGTGCTAAGGTGTTGATCCAGAGGAAGGCAAAAACCCCCAATGAGGAAGAAGACAATTGTCCTCATTTTGGGAAAATTCACTTCCTGACTCCAATCTGGCAATCAGAAAAAATCCCTGGATCAATGACCCCTCTCCTGAATCCTAGTCACTGTAACTTGTTATATTATTACGCTCCAGAAATGCATCCAAACCCTTTTTGAACTCGGTTATTGAATTCATCATGACAAGTCCCTCTGGCAGAGAATTCCATAGTCTCACTGCTCTTACAGTAAAGAATCCCTTTCTATGTTTATGTAGAAACTTTCGTTCCTCAAGACCTAGAGGATGCCCCCTTGTTCTAGATACAGCCCTGTGTATAAATAAATCTTGGGAGAGATCTCTATATTGACATTTGATGTATTTAAACATATTTATTATGTCCCCCCGAAGCCTTCTTTTCTCTAAACTAAATAACCCTAATCTTGCCAATCTTTCTGTGTACTGTAGTCCACCCAGTCCTTTTATTATTTTTGTTGCCCGCCTTTGTACCTGTTCAAGCTCTACAATGTCTTTCCTGTGCACTGGTGCCCAAAACTGTACACAATATTCCATTTGTGGTCTAACCAGTGACTTGTATAATGGGAGAATAATGTTCTCATCATGTGCATCTATGCCCCTTTTAATGCACCCCATGATCCTATTTGCTTTGGCTGCTGCTGCCTGACACTGGCTGCTACAATTAAGTTTACTGTCCACCAGGATTCCCAAGTCCTTCTCCATGTCACTTTTACCCAGTGGTTTTTCCATTGAACATGTAATCATGTAATGGATTTCTCTTCCCCATGTGCATAACCTTGCATTTATCAGTGTTAAACCTCATCTGCCATTTCCCTGCCCAGGCCTCCAACTTATCCAGATCCCTTTGTAATAACATATTATCCTCTATTGTGTTGATTACTTTACAGAGCTTAGTATCGTCTGCAAAGATCGATATTCTACTGTGTATTCCCTGTGTAAGATCATTAATGAAAATGTCCACATGGCTTATTTGTGGACGTAATTGCGTACGTATTTCGCCGTGTATTGCGCTTTATCCGTTGCGAAATGCGCGCCGCAATTATGGTAATTCAGAGCTCTCATAGAGAGCTATGGATTATGTGTAGAGATGGGAAAATCGATTCTAACGAAGTGGAAATCGTTTAGAATTTCAGGAAAACTTCGATTCTGAACGAAGTTGAAGTTTGGGGTGATTCGCGGGAACGAAGCGTGTTTTTAATTGATAAAATGGCTGCAAGCACATGGCGTTACATGGGGCAAAGAACTCTGGGAGGAAGAAAGGAGTAGCCTAAATGACATGTGCAGAGATGAAGCCAATCAGAGACCGGAGGGATTCTGTGACGTCACCGTACTATATAAGTCCAGACGCGACGCTGGCAGTTCACACTCCTCTCTCTGTACTGTGTTGTAGCTGCTGCAGCTCGAGTAGCTGAGATCTCACACAAAAGAAATTACTTTCATACAGCGATTTTTGTCACAGCTTTTCTCAGAGACTGCTTCTCTTATGTTCTAATTTTGATTTTGTGGGGTATTGGAATTGAAGTCCAGTGTGCATCCAAATTCACTGCATTAAAATTTTAATGCATTGCTCGTTCTGGAACTTGAATATCAGGGGTTTTTTAAGCCCTTTTTTTCTGTTGTTTTCGTTAAAGAAACCGTTTTTTTAATCCCAAAAACAGTTAATTTTTGGGAGCTCATTTTTTTCGCCCAAATTTTAAACCAAGGGTTTAATTAATTTTTCGCTGTTGTAGTCAAAAAAAGAAACGGGGTTTTGCAATGCAAAGAAGAAAATTTTTCCTGTAGCATAATTCATACCCAAGGTTAATTTAAACGTTCTTCTGCTGTTGTAGTCATAAAAATACACCCTCGTTTTAAAACACCCCGTACTGTTTTTTTGGGCTTTTTTCTTTTGCCAAAATACCCAAGGGGTTTAAATTTAAAGCATTTTTTGCTGTTGAGTCAATAAAAAACAGGTTTTTTTTAAACAGCCACTGCTTTAAATTTTTTGGGCAGCTCTTTTCTTTTGCGCAATTTAGACCCAAGGGTTAATTAACTTTTTCTTCTTTTGTTCAGTAAAAGAAACGGTTTTTCAATGCCAAAGAAAATTTTGCCTTGCTAATTAAAATTTGAAGGTTAAATTTAAAGATTTTTCTGCTGTTTTTGTAGTAAAATAACGCTTTTTAAACACGCACATAGCTGTTCTTTTTTGGCAGCTTTTTCTTTTGTGAAAATTTTACCCAAAGGGTTTTTAATTTAAGGTTTTTTGCTGTTTTAGTCAGTAAAACACTTGTTTTAACACGCCCTAGCTGTTCTTTTTTGGGGAGCTCTTTTTTTTGGCATTTTTCCCAAAGGGGTTTAAATAAGTTTTTTTTTCTGATTTTTGTAGTCAGAAAAAATACAGTCTTTTTAACACCCACATAGCTTTCTTTTTTTGGCAGTTTATATCCAAGCCGTTATTTGTTCTTTGGATAAAATACAGGGTGGTATTTATATATACAAATTTTTCAAAAAAACGGGTCGTAAATTTTTAACAACAGTATTCGACAGAGAGGTGGCAAGGCTCTTCAATTGAGTGGTGTGGCAAAATCATTCCTGAGCAGGCACAGGTCGCGACGAAGGGGAGTCGCAGAGGTGTACCTCGGTGAGGCCAAAAACTCCCGGGGGTCACTGCGGGCCGTGTGTTGACCAGGAACCCAAGGGTTTTGATTGGTTGCTAGTCATCCCTTCCCCCAGAGACATCTGACAACCCCCAAAAAAGGTCGGTAGGAAGTCAGTTGGAAACCGTTAGTTGGCATGGCCCGGAGGGGTCACGGGCCCTCCCCTGCCTCAACCCCGCCTCTGTCCCATCCGGTTCCCCAGCTAGGATCTATATGTGGTTTTGGGCCCGCGCCACTATACAGGAGAAAGACCAAATTTTGGGGGGCCGTCAACAGCTACTGGCAGCGAAAAAATGGGGCCAAAATCCCCTTTTTTGCAGAGGCGGCAAAGTATAGATGTGGAGAGTGGCACGGGAGGTCATGTTGTGATGGGTCAGCCTCTGCATACCAAGACCGTTGAGGAGGACAGCAGTGAAGATTAAACAATAATCGATGATGATGTAGCCGACCGCACTTGGCAGCCGGGTGAAGCCAGGGCTTCATCATCATCAGGAGGGGAGGGCGTCAGCTTGCGCGTCAGGCAGCGGCGCAGCCAGCAAGTGGGGTAGTGTGTGGCCGTGAGTCAGCAGGGTAGCAGCAGTGCGAGGTCGGGACCCAAAAGGCGGCCACGGGGGTAGAAAACCCGCTTCGCAGGTCCAAGAAATTATTGGCACAGGGGCTCAGCGAGGCAGTGGTGGTAGTAGTCACTCAGTGCGGAGCGTGGGTGGTAAAATCGGCTACTGTGGTGTGGCAGTTTTTTGCTAAGAATCCTGAGGAGACGAATATGGGTACATATAGAATCTGTGGGCAGAAAGTGAAGCATGGCCAAGGAGCTAACGTTGGCACCACGGCCCTGCGTCAACACATGCAGCGTCACCATCCGGTGGCCTGGGAGAAACGTGGCTCAGATGTGGTGGTCCATCCTGCCGCCGCAGCAACAGCAGCAGCGTGCCATGTGGCCCCGATATCATTGCAACCAGTAAAAGGCTCCACCACCTCTGCAGAAAGGGAGCTGTTTCTCTTTGCAATCATCTCCCGGCCCAGATGCTCCTGCTCCTCGCTACTCATGGCGCCAGCAGTCGTTCAACGAGGCGATTACAAAGAGACAACAGTATGCGTCCAACCATCCTTAGGTGCAGAAGCTGACTGTGTTCCTGTCCAAGTTGTTGGTACTGCAGTCCCTCCCTTTCCAAATGGTGGACTCTGCACCATTCACAGAATTAATGGCCTGTGCCAAGCCGAGGTGGAGAGTTTTCCCAAACCGTAAATTTCTTTTCCAAAATGGCAGTACCAGCCCTTCACAAACATGTAGAACAGAAGGTGGGCAAGTCCTTGAGCTTATCGGTTTGTTCCAAGGTGCACGGACGTGTGGAGCTGTAATTACGGTCAGGGCCAGTACATGTCCTTTACGACCCACTGGGTGAATGTGCTTCCTGACCAGCCACGCCAGCAACTTGGACAGGAGACGGCGCTTTCTCCTCCACGTTGTCAAACTGCAGCTCCTGCGGCAATGACCGCCTCCTCCTCCACCACCACCACCACCATCTCAGCCTCCACAAGTACTTCCCCCACATAACCACTGTGTAGGGCACAGCGGTGTCATGCAGTACTACACCTGGGCTTGCCTCGGTGAACGAAGTCACACAGGGGAGGAACTGCTCCGCGTCATGCAGCAAGAAATCGATGTGTGGCTTTCTCCGCGCCAACTGCAAATTGGAACCATGGTGACGGACAATGGGAGGAACATGGTTTCTGCGCTGCAACGAGGAGGGATGGTTCATGCGCACGTATTCAATCTGGTTGTGAAAAAGTTCCTGAAGTCTTCCACCGATCTTCAGAAGATTCTTAAAATGGCCAGAAAACTGTGCATGCACTTCATCCATTCCTACAATGCCAGGCACACCCTCCTCGAGTTTCAGCGGCAGAACGGCCTCCCCCAACACACGCTGATATGCGATGTTTCCACCTGTTGGAATTCCAGCCTGCACATGTTGGACCGACTGTATGAACAGAGAAAGGGCATTAACGATTTTTTGATGATCCAGGCGGATAGGAGTACTCCCCTGTGTAACTTTGATGTCAGCCAGTGGCAGCTCATGCGCGACACCTGCCGTTTGCTGAGGCCATTTGAGGAGGCCACGTTATTTGTCAGTCGCCAAGACTATGAGATGAATAACGTCATTCCACTGCTTCATGTCCTGGAACAGATGCTGAAATATCTGTCTGGGCAGGGGACTGGAGATGTGGCAACTACATCTCGCGGCCACATGAGTCCGGTGGGGACTGAACTGGAGGAGGAAGAGGAGGACAGGACATTGGAGCAGAAGCATTGTCTGGTGAAATGAGTGGTTTTTCTACCCAGGTGACAGAAGCAGAGGAGCAGGAGCAGCTGGAGGAGGTAGATGAAGATGAAGAAGATGAGGCAGATGACCTTCAAGCACCGTGGCAGTATACAGTGGAGATGGACATGAACTTTATAAGGCAAGCTTATAGACTCAATTAATTATCTCCAGACTGCTAATACTCTTGTATAAACCTGGCCTCCCTGCTCCCGTATCTATGTGCCAACTAAACAATGTGAGCGGCAGTGCGGCAGTGGTACGTGAGCGCTGAGGAACCCCTGTCAGAGGATGGACGATGCCGCACATAGGCAGCGGCCAAATGACTACGGAAGATTTCTCTATAGTATTTGAGTTTGTCCTACCTCTCAGCATCTGGGAAAAAGGTTCCCATTTTGGACCGGTAGCGAGGGTCCAATAGGGTGGAGAGCCAGAAGTTATCCCTTTGCCGGATGGTGACTATTCGGTGGTCACTAGCCAGGCAAATCAGCATGCTGCGGGCCATCTGTACAAGTGACTCTGAGGGACTCCCTGCCTCCATCTCCACTGTATGCCAACTAAACAATGTGAGCGGCAAGAGTGGTAAAATAAAACAACTTTTATTGTGACAACATATCCTTAAAATATGTAACGAATTGTGCAAACGAATTTGCTACTTGCGGTTTTTCACAAAGTCCGTAGTGAGCAGTCGGTATAACTTCTTAGTTTGCAATGGCATGAACTCCAAAGGCGTATAGTCTCATCAGGACGCCAAGTAGTGGAGCGTACGAACAGACAGGCGGTGCCGGTGGAGACGTGTGACGTTTCGGGGCGTGGCTTGCCCCTTCTTCAAACACGTAATAGCTCTGTCATCATTTCCTTTTATACACGATAGAACATGTCCTGTTACTATGTTAACACTTTACGTTACATCTTAACCATTAAAAAGTGTACTCATTCATTCATAGAAACACTCTCAGATTCAAACTCTCATTCATGCTGGCCGGAGCAAGTGTGCTGAGCCTATGTATCCAAAATGCCTCTCTTTGGAGGAGACGTAACTCTAGGCTTTCTGTACATTTAACAATCACCTCTTCTAGTATGCACCATCTGAGCTCTACAACTGTATGGTTGTGTTCCTGAAAATGTCTGGCGACAGTAGTCTCTCCTAACTTTCTTTTATCACTGTTTTCTGCTATATTCAAGGTACGTACATTCCGTATTGTGGACCGATGTTCTGTAATTCTAGTTTTAACCTGGCGGGATGTCTGACCTACGTACCCTTTGCCACAAGGGCATTTCAAGAGGTAGATTACTCCTTTAGAGTTACATGTATAAAAGCCTTTGAGGTAGATTTTAAAGCCTTGTGTTGGGTGTGATATATATGGTTAAAACTAGAATTACAGAACATTGCTCCACAATACGGAATGCACGTACCTTGAATCTAGCAGAAAATAGCGATACACAGCTGCTGTGGGAAGGTGGGGGGGTAGGAGCAGTACCAGCTCCATCAGCAGCAGCCTAAGTCTGGAGTCGCTGATGAGCAGCTTCCTTCACCCACCTAGTGAGGAGGGCACTCACCAGCAGCAGCAGCAGGACCTGGAGCAGACCCTGAACCAACAGGTGGTGGCCTACTTGGACAGCACTCTGACACCCTAGTTAGAAGATCTGCTGGACTACTGGGCAGCCAAACTGGATGTGTGGCCACAACTTGCCGAGTTTGCAGTGGAGAAGCTGTACTGCCCAGCCAGTAGTGTGGCATCAGAGCGGGTGTTCAGTGCGGCGGGGGCCATCGTTACCTCATGGAGAACCCGCTTGTCCATGGGAAATTTGGAATGACTGACCTTTGTCAAGATGAATCAGGCGTGGATCGCCCAGGATTTCCACACACCAATGCCTTAGGCGTCAGATTATATCAGCCATGACGCCTCATCCAAACTTTGAGACATGAGTCTGGGTTCAAACTACCTGCCTCAGCCACTATTCTGATGCAACCACCCGCCTGATGCCAAACATCTGCTGCCAGTTTCTCCATCTGCCTACCACCATCTTTACCAAGGACTGGTATTGCCACCCACCTCCACACTCTGTCATTGTGCCACTCTATGACCTTGTCAAGATGATTAAATCAGGTGGGGAAATTATCTTTGTTCCACTCCTTTATCCAATTAAATGCCTCCTCCGAATTATATTATTGTCGTTACTGCCGACAGCCAGAGTTCGAGAAATATGACCCACACGCTTTGGCTGGGACATGAAATCTGAAGTTTAATCACAGTAAATTCCAATAGAACTTTTTAATCACATAACTATTCTATCACTACATGATTGGTTAATTGGTTGTCGATAATAGACCAGTTATAATTTGCATGTACTTATGAAGCATTAGCTGATATGAAACATTCCAAAACGCTCCTCTGTATCATCTGTGGGGAGGAGGAAGGCCTTGAATCTCTTTGCTGTTAGCAGACAATGCATCTGTCTCAAGGAAAGCTGTGTGAGAGATCTGATACTTCGATAAGGATGTATAGCAGTAAAAGCAGTTTAACAAACTATCTGATGAGCTTAATAAGAGTGTAATGATGAAACAGACTTTTGATGTTTTTTCCTTAAAGTATCAACTTGACAGTCCCCCCTAAAAACATCAAAATCTGTTCTAACCCTCCCCCCGAGAGCGTGAATAATGATTGATGCTATTCCCTAAACTGAACAAGAATGGGTAAAGGTCACTCTCCTTAGACAGCAGGGTGAACAGGTGGAGCGGGTGTTGAACCCACTGCACCACTGTCAGGCTTGCTCCAAGGGGCGTAACCAAGCAACCGCAGGCCTCCTCGCAGAGCCGTTGATGGTAAGGATGACTGTTGACCAACCACCGCCAGGTGCCACCTCAGAGCAGTCCCCGGCAGAGGCATCTATGGATAGATTACAATCTCATAACCCTCAATGATTCTGGAAAGTCATGATGGAGGTGGCGCTTACTTGTTCAGCTATACCTTAAGGCATCTCGGGTGTAATTATCAAACCTCTCTTGATTATAATATATGTAATTTACCCAGTCCATACTTTTGTTGATTGTTATCTGGGGCGTAAGTGATTCAAACCCTGCTTTGACCTGATCCCTAGCTTTGAATTAATCAGGCACCCCCTTGGTTGTCCCTCTTGCATTTTTTCACAAATACAGACTAGACAAACATAGAGAAAGGGAACATCTCTCCTTATGGAGAGCACCAGTTAAGGTGTGTAGTGTTTTGACTGCCTTTTAGCCCACTACTTAGCATCTACATATCACAAGGCATTATGGGAAAGGAGCTGGAAAGCTCACTGCGCCCTCTATAGGTTGTAACAAATCCTCAATTTACTTCTGATTCACTGAATCTTTGAGAAGCAAAAAGGAATAATTGTCAAGCCAATATTGCTCATCTACATACGCCATTTCGGGGTTTTGCCCCTCATCAGTGTAGAGCAGAGCGATATTGGCTTGACTGGTGGAAGGCAATGAGTGGCTGAGAGAAGGGGAACATCTCTCCTTATGGAGAGCACCAGTTAAGGTGTGTAGTGTTTTGATTGCCTTTTAGCCCACTACTAAGCATCTGCACATCACAAGGCATTATGGGAAAGGAGCTGGAAAGCTCACTGCGCTCTCTATAGGTTGTAACAAATCCTCAATTTACTTCTGATTCACTGTCTCTTTGAGAAGCAAAAAGGAATAATTGTCAAGCCAATATTGCTCATCTACATACGCCGTTTTGGGGTTTTGCCCCTCATCAGTGTAGAACAGAGCGATATTGGCTTGACTGGTGGGAGGCAATGAGTGGCTGAGAGAAGGGGAACATCTCTCCTTATGGAGAGCACCAGTTAAGGTGTGTAGTGTTTTGATTGCCTTTTAGCCCACTACTAAGCATCTGCACATCACAAGGCATTATGGGAAAGGAGCTGGAAAGCTCACTGCGCTCTCTATAGGTTGTAACAAATCCTCAATTTACTTCTGATTCACTGTATCTTTGAGAAGCAAAAAGGAATAATTGTCAAGCCAATATTGCTCATCTACATGTACCGTTTCTGGGTTTTGCCCCTCATCAGTGTAGAGCAGATCGTATGTAGATGAGCAATTGGCTTGACAATTATTCCTTTTTGCTTCTCAAAGATTCAGTGAATCAGAAGTAAATTGAGGATTTGTTACAACATATAGAGGGCGCAGTGAGCATTCCAGCTCCTTTCCCATAATGCCTTGTGATATGCAGATGCTTAGTAGTGGGCTAAAAGGCAATCAAAGCACTACACACCTTAACTGGAACTCTCCATAAGGAGAGATGTTCCCCTTCTCTCAGCCACTCATTGCCTCCCACCAGTCAAGCCAATATCGCTCTGCTCCACACTGATGAGGGGCAAAACCCCGAAACGGCGTATGTAGATAAGCAATATTGGCTTGACAATTATTCCTTTTTGCTTCTCAAAGATTCAGTGAATCAGAAGTAAATTGAGGATTTGTTACAACCTATAGAGGGTGCAGTGAGCTTTCCAGCTCCTTTCCCATAATGCTTTGTGATATGTAGACAAACATAGGAAAGGATAAGGGAAAAGTTCATAACGACTTATTGGTCACAGTCACTTTATTGCAGTGTGAAGCATGCACCCAGGGGGGGTCTTCCTTCAAGTTTCACTGAGGTTGGAGACATCAGGAGAACTTGGTATGGTCAGATCTGGGCTCCAGAGAATCTCTGATGTGTTCCTGCACCCACACAAAGTCACCAGGAGGTTGTAGCTTTGATCAGAGTAGGGAATCATGGAATGGTGGAGAAAACCAACTAGGGAATGGATTAGTTTCTAATTCATTTACACAGATTTATAAACATATTTACAAAGGCTATCATCTCATGCATTCAACTCTATGTGATGAAACTACCCTATTTGGGCGGATGAGATACTCAATCTTCCTGAGGAGTGAGACCAGTGGGGGGGGGGAGCTGCTAGGTGTATTTCTGACAGAATAGAGTGCAATGGGGTAGGATCATCGGGCCAGGAGAAGAGATGTTTATTAGCTAGCTTCCAGCATTTTTTTTCCTTCAGAGTGGCGTTCATTTCTTCCACTTTTCTGCTGAATTCGGGATGGTAAGGGTGTGCAGGTCGAGGTCAGCTCTATTAGTTTCAATGGTCTTGGTTACTTCAGGCAGTGAAGGCAGGTCCTTGGTCAGATTTTAATAACCTCAGGGATTTCCCAAATATGCATTATCAATTAGTCAATAGTTTCTTACAGTGGTTCTGACAGTCATGTTGGTAACTCGGGTAGGCTCAAGCATCCTGAGAACTATCCACCACTACTAGAAAAAACTTACTTGTATTTTCCACTCTTGGGTAATTCAATGTGTTCATTCTGGATCGGCTGGTGAGGTTATAGTGTTTAGCAAATGCTCCCTTGGTGTTGAATCGTCCTCTGGGTTACAAGTATTAGCTAGTTCACATCTTCTGCTATGGATACTTGCGGTGCGAAATGTAGTTTCTGGTGCTAGCGTATATCTGTTGATTGATGAAATTCATTGGTTAGTTCCTCTGTGGGTAGAACTATGAAGACACAATTGTACTGCAGCTGGATATTATGCCATGGTAAACATAAGTCTATTTGTCTTTCCTCTAGAATCATCCTGATGTTCTCTGCTCACTATTCCTCCCAAACTTTTCTTTCCTTCGGGCTTGTTCGGTTGTTTGAAGTTGTCTTCAACTGGTAAACACATGGATTCATTACATCTTGTCTTGGTTCTTCTCCTACGTGTTCGTCTCTTTTTTTCTCCTTCTTCTTTCTTTTTCTCACCTCTCTTCTTTCCTTCTTATTCTCACTTCTTCTTTCTTCTTTCTTTTTCCTTCTTCCTTCTTCCTTCTTCTTCCTTTTTTCTTCTTAACTTCTCCTTCTTTTTTCTCCCATTCTCCTCTTTTTTTATGCTCTGGGTCAGCGCATATTCAAGCCACTCCTGCTTTCATCTCGAATCTCTGGGAAGAGAACTGGTGGCCTTTTGCAAGCCAAGTCTGCTGGTAGGTGCCTTCTTCTTCCACTGTCTCTATATTCCATGGGCTTTAGTCTTCAAAACACGGGCCACTTGAGCTAGGCAAATTGCGAGAGCATGCCATCAGTGTTGATTGGTTTCTTGATTCTTGACGGGCGTTCCCACTAGTTGTCTGGAAACTTGCAGGGCCACTTCAGGCCAAAGTCATAGGCTTCTCCGTATATGTAGGCTGAGTCAGGTGTTTATGTTTCATGTTCTTCTTCTTCGGCAGAGCTTACAATGATTCCACGTTACAGCCCGAGTTCAACTTCTTTGGTGGATTCTGATGGGTAAAGATCGCTGCCTTACACGGTTATCTTGCAGGTAACCCAGCAAATATTCCTGTATGGAATTCGTCCTTGATCAATCCGCTTTCTGGATCCATTGTGAAGATGAAATAGTCTGGGTTCTCCAACCTTGGGTTGTAGAGACAGTAGGAAGGATGGGGGGTTTTCGCCTCCATTTGTTCAAGACAGTCATGAAGAGCTTCTTGTCCGTGGCAGTCTGGTCATTCTTCTGTTTTGATGTCTTCTTCATTTCATCTCTCCCCTTGATGTGTGGTTGCAGAGTGGACTGGGTTGGAGTGTATCTCTTAAAGTGACCTTTCTCTGGCAATCAGTAATGGGCATTGTATACGGAGATGGCGATGTTTACTGAGATTTGGTTGCTGCGACTGTTTTGGTTCCAATGTAGATCTCATGATGAGCCAAAAATTGACCAGATGGCATAAAATGTGTCTTCAGTTTTTTCAAGCATAGAACTTGTGCAGCAATGATAGCTCTGAGGCAAAGTAGGACAGTCCGTGCATCAGGATCTAAATTGCACAAGATTGTATCCAAGGGTCTCATACACTCTCCATGTTTTTTGTGTCAAGTCTTCGGAAGTTGGCCATAGTCTTCAAAATAGAAGAGGTTGAATGGCTGTAGTAGTCCAAGATTCCCAGAGCTGGTGCCTTGTGGTATATGTTTTTCCCAGGCTTTGAAAACACTACTTGTGCTACAGTGAGGTTCATTGGTTGTAATAATGTCCTTGAAATAGAATAATTCTAGACTTTGCACTAAGACTGGAGCTTTGGGTATCCATTGCCGAGCATGTAAGTGACGAGGCCTAGAAATCCTTGAAGTTGTTTTTGATTGTTTCGGTTATTGAAATGAGATCACTGCTATTTTCCCGATCATCTGTAGGTGATTTGTTACCCCTGTGTTATGCAATGTTCTCAGAGGAATACAAACTTTCCTTAGAACACCATTGGAGCTTGGACTGTGAGACTTTCACAGTTGATGATTGCCTAAATGTTAGAAGAAGACTCAAAGAGCTTGATTGACAAGTTGGAAAATCTGGTGCAACTACAAGAGAAATATCCTTCACATCCTCTACAAGGCTTGAATCAATTGGTTGGTGAGTTACTGTGCCCTTTAAGCATCCTGTCCAGGTGGGACTGAGTACCACGATAAGTGATAGCAAAAGGGTTTTGACAGTCCTTGTGTAGTGGGACACTGAGAAGACATTGCAAGAAAACCATAGACTGTGAAGTAGGCAGTGAAGAAGGTACTTGGTGAGAAGAACATGAGCTTTATGGGGACCAATGGGTTCTCATAATCGTGTCAGCCTTTGACTGCTCCTGAGTCCTGAACCAAACGGTATTTTTTGGAGGTTCAACAGGATAACTTTTCTTGTGAACAGGGAAATGAGGTGTATTTTGCAGGAGAAATGCAGTGGATGAGACACCTTTATCCCTGGAATGTTCTGATTTGTGACTCGAGATTGTTCCTTGATCATGTTAAGGGATATTGAGGCATGCGGAGGCGGGGTAGCACCCCTCTTCAAGAAGACATGTTACAGGTGAGACTGGATGGTTGCTGACATATCGGACCTTTAGAACAAACTTCAGGAAGATACTTGTGTCTAAAAGTTCAGGATGTATTGCTTGTTGTGGATATAACTGGTGAAGCCGCCGGGACAGCTTGTAGAGTTTCATTGGAATTGGGAATATTGTAGTCCTCTATTACATTCCAGAGAATCATATCTGATAAGTAGCGTTCATCGTTTTCAAAAGATCAGGCTTCAAACAGATTAGTTGGGTAAGTAGGAGAAAGGTGATAAGTATGTACAGGACAGGAGTCCATGATGTCCAATTGGCTCAGAGTAGGTTAAGCCAAGTCTGGGTTGGTCGTCCAAATCCACTTCAAAAACATGTTATGTTGTCAGGAGAAAGTATGACGTCCAGTGGAATGTCAGAAGTTTTCAGAACCAATCTGGCTGCACCTGTATCTGCAAGGAAAGGAAGTTGGTGGCCATTAATTTGAAGATTGACGGTCAACACTAACAATGATGTTCTCTGAAGCATTGAGAAAACGGTAGACATAGGTTTGCTGGAATCCTATGGATGAGGACGATCGGAGGTGTCTTGAGGTTGGAAAAGGCGGATAAGACGAGCTTGAGGATATGCTTGTTTGCACTGACTATGGTTAAGATTGGTAAAATGAGGTCCATTGAATGGATTATTATTGTGACTGAGGGGCTGCGTTGTGTTTGTTGGTTGAGTCTTGACGGTTGAAGATCGAAACTTGATTTTTGAGGTTGAAATTGATTATATGCTGTGGGTATTGCGCGTAGTTGCTGTCTATTTGGTGCTCAAGATTCCTTTTGTTAGTCACGAGCTTCACCAATTGGTTACACTTGGAAAATAATGGTGGTTAACGCTCTGTTCCACCACCAGGTGCCCTTTTTCTTGGCATTCATTTTGTGATTTTTCTCATCGTGCTGGAGGAATTTGTCTCGTTCTTTGTTATCTGTCCGTGCTCCATACTCCATGTCTCTGAATAACCTACATCTGGTCAAGTCTTCATGTACCTCCCGTGTACAATTAGAGGAATTTCTTTACCAGCTTTCTTTGTACATGCAAGTTTTTTAGTAGTTTAATTCTAGAAAAACACATTTTAAATCTAGGATGGAATCCCACCATGTCTCTTTGTTTCTCTTTTTTAATTGTAATTTAAATGGGTTGCTCAATACAGGGATTGCCTAGAAACCTATGTTAACAGATCTTGCAAAACTAAAAGTTATTTTTGCAATATGTGTCACATTTAACTGTGTCCTTTACTATCCTGTTCTGTCAGCACCATCACCCTTGAGCCACTCTTGACAATTGTGAAGAACAAATGTCTGTTAGAAACCACATTTTTTTCAATAGGGACCTGTAGTTATAGCTGCATGTACAGCATAATGCCCCAAATAATTCACAAAACTGACCCATGAGCCACTTTTGACATTTTGGAAGAACAGTGTCTGTTAGAAACAACATTTTTTTTATATATTAGGACCTGGTTGCTTAGCATGCATGTCACAGCAAAATGCGCCCCAATAAATTAAATGCATGACCCTTGAAACCACTTTTGACAATTGGAAGAACAAATGTCTGTTAGAAACAAACATTTTTTAGAATAGGGACCTGTAGTGTTGCTGCATTTCAAAGCAGCATGACCCCAAAAATTTAAAAATGACTTCTCAGCCACTGTTAAAAATTGTGAGGGAAAATGCTCACTTTGAAGGGCACTTTCTGTTCCAAAGGACCATGATTATAGCTGTATCTCACAGCTTCATTGACACCAAAAATTATAAAATATGACTTCATCAAGCCAGTATTAAAAAATTGTGATGGAGAAATGCAACTTAGAAGCACATTTTTATGTTCCAATGGACCATAATTTATAGCTGTATCTCAACAGCTACATGACCTCAAAAACCTATTGACAATGCGAAACTTCTAAAGATAAAAGTGAGTAAATGGAATACGGGTTGTCATGAAACATTGCTGTTCTACATTACAGTCTCATCATACAGCAAGACCAGTCAAAATGAATGTTGGGAAATGAGAATATAAAATTGCAGCTAAGAAATTATCATTTAAAAAAAAGTTTTACTATGAGGACCACTTTCTGTTTGAAGAGGAATTGTGAAGTAGACCGGCAACTAGTCAGTGACCTCGGCAATCTGGGGACACAATCATTCATCAGAGATCCATGCCTGATTCATCTTGATGAAAGTCAAACGAATCCGACATTATCTTTGGAAAAGCCAGATTGCGTTTGTTACTGTAATGAATCTCCTCAAGCTGTGCTGAAGGTCCGCGCAGGATTGACGCTGGCTGCTGGGCGGACAACACCTCTATGGCGTGGCGTGCAGCTCGGGCATTCGTCCATTTTGGATTAACCTCTGATGTCTATTGGTCCGGAAACACATACAAAAACATCGGTGTTGAGACGCAGAATAGTCTTGCCCATGATCTTAAGCTGGTCTCTGGGTGTTGTATTGTGCCTGCCATTGCATGCGTTGGTTGAGGTGGCTAATTAAAGATTGCCAGAGGTCTCACCCATAGGATTCATGCCACCCTTGCACTTCCTACTGCTGCCTGCCGCTTCGGCTACTTGGCACTCTACTCTGCTGTCACTGTCGCCTGATGTTGTTCCACCGTGACAATTGAAGAATGTGAAAGCAGCCGCTACAGATGTCTCAGTTGATCAATCAGAAAGGTCTCCATTTCCTGCATTTTACTCTCTATTGGGTGGGTGGAGGAAAGTGCTGAGTTTTGTTTTGTACCGGGGATCCAGGAGGGTGGCCACCCAGTAACTGTTGTTCATTTTGATGGCCTTTATGCGAGGATATTGTTGGAGGAAATGGGAGACATCTCAAGGCACTTCATGTAGAGATGGAACCGTGATTTCCCAAGCCTCTGGGTCGAGCGGCACTGCCAAACTCTTCTCCCTCATCTCCTCCTCGCCTCAAATTCACGCCAACCTTCTTTCCAAAGGCCGGGACGTCGGTAACGTCGGTGTTCTAGGAATTCCTCCTCCTCTGCTTCCTCCGGCCTTGCTTCAACAAGCCCCGAAATTGCTCAGATTTAAGCCCCTGAGAGCTGATTTGGCCCCCCTTGCAAATAGGGCCCGGCCCCCAAACCCCCTGCCTAATGAAGACCGATAAAATTGAGAAAAATGTCGAGCCCCTTTTTGGATTCGACGGAGGAGGCTCCGGGGGTCCGGAAACTGTTGCCGTTTTCCCCCTCCTTGCTGGCGGGGGCCTGATGTTTCAGAGTGTCCAAAAGATCGTTTCCCGGAAAATAAGATAAACCCCCTTGGGTCATGCTGACAAGGGCCTCGTCCCCACTGACCCTTTTTGGGGGCTTCTTCAAAATAGGGAAGGATGGTTTCAGAGCTCTTTCACCCGCTCCAAATATTTGGTGGGTCAAACACCCCGAGGTCCGCACCCTTGCTTGTCAGGCCAAAGTGTTACTTCGTACTGCGTAATGGCATTGCGCTGCTCCCCCAATGCTGGGCATGTGGGGGTGGAATTTTCCCCGCGTGTTGCACCGGCAAAAAATTAAAAATTTGAGGGGGAGGCCGAGGGTGACGCTGCAACGGCCGGGGGGACGAAGCCCAAGGGGCGAACACCCCGGGAAATGAGAACTCGACCTCGGCCCCTTTTTCAAACAGGCAGTTCCCGACCTGGGCCCGCGTTTGAAAATTTTTGGACGATGAGGTTCATGGGTTTTTGCCCCGGGGAAGGGATGTGCTCCAGCCCATGATTTTTAAGGGGGACCCGCAGATTTCCGCCAGTTATCGAAAAAACCCCCACCTTGCCTGGACAAAAGGGTTTTTGTCACCCAGCCCGCGGGTCCGGTCTCGTTTCGGAGAGCCCCTCCACAGCTCCTGACCGTGTGTGGCGGTCTCCAAAAACAGAATTTTTTTTAACCGGCTGGGGTTTTTTGGGCCCCTAAAGCCACCAGAGGAAATTGGGGGGAAAAATTTCCTTTCACCATCCCCGCGGTTTTTGGGGAAAAGCGTGCGACCCAGCCTGAGAGCCACCCTTCCCCCCAGAGGGCATCCACCCCGTCACCCAGGTGAGCTGTCACAGAGAACCCTTGGGGCACCAAAGGGGCGGTGGTGAGATGGACTTTTCCGGACCCCGATACAGCAACGGCTTTGAAAATTTTAGATGACACGTGGCTGGCCAGGGCGGGACGGGTTTTCCGGCAAAAGAAAGCCCCGCTGGCCCTTTTGGGTTTTGGGGGGAGGCAAGGGCCATGACGTGGGGGAACCCATCCCGTGTCCATAGACAGAAAAGGGAAAAAAATTTTCCCAAACCCAAAAACCTGGCAATGCCCACATTTAGGCTTTTGGCTTTGGTGGGTTTTGGGTTTAAAAATGGGTTTTTTCTGGGTCCAAACCCGGAAGTAGAAGGCCCGCGGCCCCTTTGATGGCTGCTTTTTCGGCGTGCGGTCTCAAAAAGGGGGGGAGGGAAAAATTGGGGAGGATTTGGGGCTCTGGTGGGGCTGGTGGTTTTTCGGGCGATGGGGGAGGCGAAGCGGAGGGGGGGGGTGATCCCTGATATGACTTTGGAGACTGGGGAGTGAGGGGTTTCTTTGGTGGTGGCCCCGGGGGGGAGGAGGGGGGGGAAACAAAGGGGGTGACAAATGGGGGGTTGGGAAACCGGCGTCGGTTTTGGCCCTTTTTGGGGGAGTTGTTGCCTCCATTTCAATCATGCTTTTGTGCATGTTACTGGGGCATGTTGGTGGTGGTTTAAACCCTAAGATTCCCTTTCCTCTTTCTTATGCGTTTTCGGCAAAGGCGGCATATGACATTTGTGGGTGGGAAACAGGGGCTTGGGTAAAGGAAAGGGCCCGGCTTGAGAGGGGCTGGACCTTCTTGACGGCGATAAGCGGGGAGCGGGGGGTTTCCCCTGGGCCCTGGTGGCGGAATTTATATCGCGGACTTTTGTGACCGCCCCCCCTCCCTTTTTTAGGGAACCGTATTTACACTACCCCCGTTTCCTCCCCGGGCCCGTGTTTAAGGCTCGGAAAAAACCCAAAATTTTGCCCGGAAAAAACCCCGATGGGATCCGCAAAAGTCATTTTAAACCCCAAAAACATCAACACAGGGGGAAATTCGTGTCCCCGACATTTGCATCCAGGGGGCTGCGGCTACAAAACAAGAGGGGGCCCGCAACGACTTGGCCCCACCCCCCAGTATTTTTGCCGATTGACTGGCTTCCCTTTTCCCCCTCTGATGGCATCGTTTAACCCGGGCGTCAGTTGGGAGAGAAAAATTTATCCTCTTTGGCCCCCTTGATTTTTAAAAATGCTTTTGAACCCCAAAACCCCTTTTTGTCATCAAAAGGTCTTCAGAAAATGGATTTTAAAACAGTGGGGGGGTACAGGGGGGACCCTTTGGGTGCCCTTTTGCTTCTGTTGGACGGGGTGCCGATGGGTGCTGATTTACGAATTTTTGGCCGTGATTGGGGGGACGGGAAGGGGGGAAGACTGCTGGATGCAGGTTGATTAACCACTGGAAGAACAGATTTGGGGACAAAAAAAGGGCCGGGTTTTGAGTTTTACAGGGCATGACCCCGCCAAAGACCGGCCTGAACCCGGGCCTGCAAACCCAAATCCGCCCGGCTTGCGGGGTTGGGCGCCCGCACTGGAAAGGGGGCCCCCTTCTCTCGGGAACTCTAAACCTTCCCATGTCCTACCCCCTCTTTGTGGTTACCACCCCGCATTTGCTCCAATGTTCAGAAAAATAAAATTTGAGGGGGGATGGAAGGGGGTTTTGGAACGTTTTATTTAAAAGACAGGGAAAAAACGTTATTCGAAAAACCCTTTAAAATCAAAACAAAAAAATTTCGGATTCAAATTTAACTGCAAGGGGGGTCTATCAACAAAAACTGGTTGGGGAAAAAATGCAAAAACAAGTTTTCTGAAAAGTATATGGGGTTTAAAAATTTCGGATTTTTTGGGACCCATCAAAATTTAAACCCGTGGTGCTACACAATTGTGGATTCCCAAAATTTTAAATGCAAAGGGGGCTTATCAAAAAATTTTGGTTGGGGGAAAAGTGCCCAAAAAACATGTATTGAATTTTTATTCGGATTTTTAAAAAAAGGTATTTTTGGCAAACCCTTTTTAAATTTTTCCCCGTGGGGACTTTTAAACAATTGCTTTTATTTAAAAATTTAACTAAAAAGGGGGCTCTTTTCAACAAAAGCTGGAATGGGCATAAGTGCAAAAAACCTGTATCTGAAAAAGTATACGGTTAAAAAAAAGGTATTTTTTGGGCCCCATCAATTCCCCTGTGGTTACTAAAACCCAAATTTCGGATTCAAAATTTTAAATGCAAGGTGGCTTTTACAACTAATTGGGGATGGGCAAAAAAATTTTCAAAAAAAAACGTAACTGAAATGTTTTTGGCTAATTAAAAAGGGATTTTTGGAACCTTTTAATTCACCCGTGGTGACTGCCCCAAAAATTTGGATTTCCAAAATTTTAAATGCAAGGTGGCTTTAAACAAACAAATCTGGATGGGCAAAATTTCAAAAAAAAACGTTTCTGAAAAGTTTTGGAAAAATTAAAAAGGGATTTTTGGCCCAAAATCAACCTTTTGGTGGAAATACAAAAATTGCTGGATTCAAATTTTAAAATGCAAGGTTTCCTCTATCAACAAAGCTGGATTTGGGGGTAAATGCCCAAAAAAAACCCTATTTTGAAATGTTTTTAAAAAGGGGTAATTTAAAAGGTTTTTTTTGGCACTGTCCAATTCACCTTTTGGGGGACTAAACAATTGCTGTATTTTAAATTTAAATGCAAAGGGGGCCCCCATCAACAAATGGATGGGCAAAAGTGCAAAAAACCGGGATTGAAATTTTAACGGATAATAAAAGGTATTTTTTGGCCCATGAATTTACCCGTGGTGACCTAAACAATTGTGGAAATTAAATTTTTAAATGCAAGGTACCTCTTTCAACAAGCTGGATGGGCCCAAAAAGTGCAAAAAAAATACGTATCTAAAATGTAAAAGGATAATAAAAGGTATTTTTGGCACCTTCAATTCCCTGGGGTGATTTAAAAATTGTGTATTAAAATTTTTTAAAACTGCAAGGTGGCCCCCTTATCAACAAAGGGGGACTGGGCAAAAAGTGCAAAAAAAAAACGTTTTGGGAAATTTTATACGGATAAAAAAAAAGGGTTTTTTTTGGACCTATAAATTTAACCTGTGGTAAATACAAATTTTGGGCTGGATTAAAAATTTTTAACTGCAAGGTGGCTCTATCAACAAATCTGGCCCGGGGGAAAAAGTCCCAAAAAAAACACGTTTTAAAAATTTGTTTTCGGATAAAAAAAAGGTTTTTTTTGGCACCTATAAAATTAAAAACCTTTTTGGGGGTTGAATACAAATTGCGGGAAATTGAAATTTAACGGGCAAGGTGGTTTCTATAAACAAATCTGGAGGGGGGCCCAAAATTGAAAATAAAACAGTAATTTTGGAAATGTATACAGATTATAAAAGGTTTTTTTGGCCCTTTTTTTCATTTAAACCTGTGGTAACTACACAATTGTGCGGTTAAAATTTTAACTGAAAAGGTTCCCCCTATAAACAAAGCTGGACTGGGCAAAAAAAAAAAAAAAACGTATCTGAAATGGTTTTACGGAAAATTAAAAGGAAATTTTTGGCACCAATCAACCTTTTGGTAAAAACCAAACACAATTGCTGGATTCAAATTTATCTGCAAGGAAACCTTTTTTCAAAAAAGGTTGGACTGGGCAACGTGCAAAAAAAAACGTATCTAAAATTTGTATCGGATAAAAAAAAGGGTATTTTTTGGCACCAATAAACCCGGGGGTGCCCTACAAAATTTTGTGGATTCAAATTTAATAAAGGTCCCTTTCTATCAACAAATCTGGATGGGCAAAAAGTGCAAAAAAACACATTTCTGAAATGTTTACGGAAAAATAAAAGGGTATTTTTGACACTTTAAATTTCCCCTGTGGTGCTAAACCAATTGCTGGATTCTTTTTTAAACCCTGCAAGGTTCCTCATCAAAAGCTAAAACTGGGAAAAATTTTGAAAAAAAACACCCTTTGGAAATGTATTTTTTAATTTTCCCCAAAGGGAAGTTTTTGCCCCCTAAAAAAATAGACCGGGCAGTTTTTTAAAAAAAATTTTTCTGTACCCTTTAATATAAGTTCAGGCTGCCCAATATCCAAAAGTAATATTTCAAACGAAAAACTTTTAAATTTAAAAAAGTATTGAAAATGAAATTTGTACCCAAACTTTACCCCCCGGAATTTTTTAAAGAGTTTGGGTTGTGTTCGCCCGCCCCCCCCCCCTCCTTTCCCCCCCGTGCCTTTTACGCGGTAGATGTTTCCTTTTAAAAAATTTTTTCTCCCAAAACTCCCAAAAAATCTGCAAATTTTCTGATCTAACTGAGTTCTAAGGATCACAGCTAAAAGTTTGAGCTGTCCCCGGGGGTAAACCAAAGGGAAAATTTCGCTGTGGTTTGCCCAGAGACAGGCGCAGTCCCCCTGGTTTTGGGAAAATTATCACACACTGATCAAAAAAGGGAAAAGGGCTGTTCTATGTAAAACGGGGGTCATGTGTTTTTTTCCTGGCCAATCGCAACCTTTACACATCCCAGTCGTGACTTCGCAACCACAATTTCACCCTCCCTTTTATTCGGGAAAGCTGTTTTGGCGGGGCCCCCAAAAATTGAAGGAAGTCCCGGAAATTGGCGGGATATTAATGGGTTTATGCACAGATTTTAACCTAAATTATCGCGAAAATCTAAAAAAACCCCAAAAACCCCCCAACCCCCCGTAAAATACCGTGCCGTTTTCAACTTTGTCGAAAATTATCGCTCAACACTAGTAAGCCTGATGTCCTCAACGTGTTTCTTTTTAGGGCTGATTTGAAAATGGGCCCAAAAAGTAATCCCGCCTTGAGGGCTGGCAACATAGTTTTTGATTTTTCCCCAAGGGCAGAATTTGTCTTGTGAAATCTGGCAAATGTTTACGGAAAAAATTCCCAAGGGTTTTTCGGGGGTTGGCTTTTGGGGGCCAAGTGGGTTTTATTGAATTGTTCGGATTTTAAAAGGCACGTAGATTGGTTGACCCTGGGGTTATTGTGGTTTGGCGTAGGGGCTGAAAAGGTAAAACCCGGGGCCAGAGAAAAGGGAAACCCCAGGGCTGAGGACGTGTGGTGGGGGGTTGGGTGGTGCTGCCGAAGGTGGGGGGAAAGCCCTGAATGAATCGGGTTTTCTGGTGGTGGGGGAAAAAGTGGGTGTAATTTTGAAAAGGAACTGGGTTTTCTCCTGATTTGGGGTGGGGTTGCACGGGGGAAGGGGAAGGGTTTTGAGAAAGGGAGGGCCAATTTAGTTTTCAGACTTTTGGGCCCTTTGCTTTCCTGTTAGTACCACATCCGTATTTCACTTTATGGGGAAATTGGCTTGTGCCCCAAAAAAAGCGGGTGGGGATGGCCCTGTAAATGCCTTTGGGGGGAAACGAAAAAGAGCCAGAAAAAAATAAAGGGGAAATGGACAGCGTTTGGAACTTGTTCGTTTGGGGCCATTTCAAGTACGTTAGGGTTAGTTTTTTTTCCCGTGGGTTTAACACGTTGTATGGGATCGTTATTATATAAAAATGCAAACAAAAAAGAACAAAAAGATTTGCCCCCTACCGGGAGTCTGGGTCACGGGGCCCGGGCCTGTATTTCTTTCGAAGAACGTGCAGGGGAAATTGGGCGTACGGCTGTAGAGGCCTTCTTGAAATGCCAATGAAGGTGGGTTTGAATCCAGCACACGTGTAGAAGGATATCCGGAAAATAGGGTTATTTTGCAAAAACCCCTTTATTGAAAAATGATAAAATATCATTTAAAAAACTCCATAAGCATGATTTGGGTTTACGCGTTTCAGGCCCCCATCTTGGCCCTTATTTTTTAAACTTTTTTTTCAGGCCCACCCTCTGGCCCAAAAAAACTTATTTGTTAAAATTGTTAAAGAATAAGGGGCCCAAAATTGGGGGGCCTGAAAGTGTTTAAAACCCTCTTTCTTTTGGATGTTTTTTAAAAAGGGTATTTATCATCTTCAATAAAAAGTGTGTTTGCATAACGCCTATTTTCCGGGTATCCCTTTTACAGTGTGCTGGATTTACCCACCCTTCATTTTACGTTTTTTATATAGGGTTCCCAAAACATGGGTTAAAGTAATTTTAAGTTTAAACTGCCTGCTCGAGTGAAGAAATAAAAGTGGACACAGGAAAAGGCACGCCCACCAGAAGTGAATTAAGGTTGCTGTATCTCTTTCCCCGTGTTCAACAATTTGTGCCGGTATGCCCCCACATGCCGGGAGATGGCCATTTGCAGGATTGGATAACTTCCCTTTGTATCCTGAAATACCCAATTTTCCCCCCCAATGAAGGTAAGAGGGTTTTGTTTGTGTCCCCAAAATTTAAAGGGAAAAGAAAGTTACAAAATTTTCAGGTGATTTGGATTTCCTTTTAGGGGCCAGATATTCACCCTTGTTACGAAATAGTTTGGGCCCAAAAGTGAAGTTTGTTTTTGTCGTGGAGTTTGATGATAAGGGGCCTGTGGGCAGTTTCCCCAAGGAAGTTAAATGGGTGTTGTGGTTAAAGTGTTTCCTTTTCCTGAGCCGCGTCTGTGTGCTGTTTAGCCAAAAAGGAAAAATAAAGGGGTCCCTTTTAAATTTGGGGTTTCAGATGTGGGGGCCCGGCATCCTGTAGCTATTTTTGGCCCAAATTGTCCTCCTCCCCGTCTTCCTCCCCTTTTGCATTGAAAATCAGAATGGGGGGTATGGAGGAGGAGGGGTGTCCTAGAATCCCCTGAGGGAAAAGGAGTGGGTTTATTGCGGGGCTGGTGGTGGGAAATTTTTTGTGTGTTGCAGGTGTCTGGCAAAAACGTTATCACCCCGACCCGTTTTGATAATGTTTACATTTGCAGTGAAGGAATTTTCACGGAGGAGGGGGGTGGGGTGGAAGTTTGGGAGGTATTTGGGAGATGGCCGTTTCACTTCAACCCCCAAAAATTCCGGGTTTTTGGGGTTGCCTTTGGGCTAAAAATATGGCCCAAGGGGGAAAATGGAAAGGGCGGGGTTTGGTTTTTCCTTTTCCGGATGCAGAGGGAAAATTTGGATTCATTTAAAAATGGCCTACAGGAAAAAATGGGAGGGGCAGGAAAGGGAGTGAGGGAAGAATTTCTGGGAGGGGGGGAAGGGGGGGGGGTTTAGGTTTTCAAGGGGTGATTGTGTTTGTTGGGGTTTTTTACAATTACGAAAAAATTTTAAACGTTTTAAAGGGAATTTTTTTGACGTTTAGTTTCCCCCAACATTGAAAGTCGCCATCTTGGGAAAGGCGACGGCCCCAAATCTTTTTACTTTTGCATTTTCAAATCCTTCTTAAATTTTTTCATTCAAATTTTTAATGTAATTTTTGCTTTTTCCAAAAACATCGTTATTTTTTCAGTGTTGTTTTTACCTTGCATTTAATTTTCTTTTGATTTATCTGTTACACAGAGCGTATTTATTAACTTTTTCTCTCAAGTTCTTTTATATATTTTACTATTTTTCTTTCGTTTAAACTACTCGAATGCAGCTTTTGATGAGCGCTTTAATTTTTCAGTATTTCCATTTGAGCCCAGGGGGAAAAAGTGAAGTGGAGCCCCCCCGCTTTCAAACCCCCTTTAACAAATGCTTTGATCGAAGCCAAGTCTTAAAACCTTTTTTTTTCCCAAGTAAACCAGAAAAAAATTTTTAAACCCCGTGTATGTTGGATTAAAGCCCCCCAAAAAAAACCTTAACAATAATTTAATGTCTTTTGCTCATCAGCAGGTTTTCCCAAAAAAAAAGTCAATTGTCTATTTTAAAAACTGTCTATTACCCGGCTTTTCAGGGAAACCCCGATCTTCTGTCTATTAAAAGTCTTTTGGTTCTTTTTAACAAATTCTCTTAGAAAAGCAGTTTATTGTCTAAAACAGGCTTATTTTTTAGGCCCCCCAGATTTTCTGTCTTTAACAGGGGGGGGGTATTTTAACCCGTTCTCTTCGGGTTGTTTTTGTTTATAACATAAAGGCTTTGGTATTGTCTTTGTTTTCAGTTCTCTTTTAGGAATTAGGGTCATCTGTCTATTTTAAAATATTGTTTTTAACCCTTTTATAACTTTGACAGGCTTCGGTTTTTGTACCCGGGGTTTCTTATTAGGGCTGTATCCCTGATAAACTAATTTTTTTTTCACAGGAGCGGCTCCCGGCCTACACGGGAAAAAAAGAACCGAAAGGAAAATTTTCCACTATCCAGTCACGTATACTTTACAGAAACAACAAACAGAGGCATTAATTGGTAGCGTTTTAAAAGGGGATAGCATATGATATGCATTCAAATTTCCCCGGGGGCCAAAACCCTGGAGGCACCCTGAACGCCCTTTCACAAAGGGTTTTCCCAAAGGGGGGCGAAGCCACCCAAAAAATTTCACTAGAATGGGCCCAAAAAAAAAGATAAGTCACGGATTTTTTTAAAAATCAGTGAACTTACCTGTTTCCGGTGGGGTTGATCAGGCCCCATGTTAAGATGATTTTTAAATTTAGGGGTGGAAATTTTCTTTGTTTCCCCTCCTTTAAAACAATTAAATGTTCCTCCCCAAAAATATTATTGCCCTTACTGCCCCCCAGCCAGGTTGGAAATTTTGACCCCCACGTTTGGCTGGGGCTTTTAATTTTGAAGTTTTTTCCCCAGTAAATTCCAATTTGAAAATTTTTAAACCCCATTTAAATATTCTTCACTTTCATGAAATTGGGGGTTTTTTTGGTTGTCGCTAGTGGGCAAGTTATTTTTTTGCTTTTACGGTTTTGAAGCATTAGCCCATATTTAAACATTCCCCCAAAACCCCCCTCCCGTATATCTAGGGGGGGGAGGAAGGCCCCTTTAATTCTCTTTGGGTTTGCCGACATGCATCTGTCTCGAGGGAAAACTGTGTGAGAGATA
>JAODAL010050181.1:0-27606 GCA_025379985.1 Phyllomedusa bahiana
GGGAAAAAAAAAGGGGGGCTTTGTTTTGGGGTTTTGCTTACGCTTTTATTAGTTTTTTTGGGAGTGGCTCCCTGGAACCCCGCTTCACCATGTTGATACAGTACTCATTTCACTGTAGTTAATGACACAATCTCACCAGCTTCCACCAGCATCTTCACAAGGTCTTTTGCTCTTGTTCTTGGGTTGATATGCATGTTGGACCAAAGCACGTTCATCTCTGAGACACAGAATCCGTCTCCTTAGGGTATGGTCACACGGCGTAATTGCGGTGCGTACAGTTTACACTGCAATATGCTGGGTGTTTTGGGAGTTGCACTGATCAGCGCGTGATCCCAAAGCATGGAGGTGCCAACAGCATTAATCGCGGCATGTAACCACCGCAAATAACTGACATGTCACTTATCTCCCCGCACATGCAATACGAGGCATAGTTCATAGTTCTCTATGAGAGCTATGGATTACCGTATTAAGCACAATACGCCTGCAATTACACCTGAAAATAAGCCGTGTGAACATACCCTTAGTGAGCGGGATGGCTGAACATTCCCATCTTGTTTGTACAGATGAACGAGGCACCTTCCGGTATCTGGGAACTGTACTCAAGGATGATCCAGAATTGCTCAGGTCCCCAATTCTCTTCCTGATATTATTAGACTTTCAATAATCCAAACAGTAGAAAAAGGGGAAAAGAACTAAAATTTAACTTTTAATACAATATTTTAAAATACAATCCAAACATGAAATACAGACATGTTTGGATTGTATTTTAAAATATTGTATTAAAAGTTAAATTTTAGTTCTTTTACCCTTTTTCTACTTTTTGTATTATTTCTTATAAGGGGTTTATATTGAATCTACAACTCCGTAAATGATCATTAGGTTTTCCCATGATGTTACACACAGAAGCAATGTGTTTCTGGTGTGAAATAAAATACATCCAGAGATGTGTCTCTAATTAACTTAGATGTTGCCAATACACATATCAGAAGCTTCCAAAGACATGAAATCATCATATGGGTTGTCCCAGATTGTTTAATTTAATCCTAGTGTATGTAAACTTTTGACTTTGTAGAAAGTAAAATAATTTTGGTTCCTAATTGACCTAAAACGGGTAAAGTTTATTCTAATTTCATGTCAGATATTGAGAAAAACATGCATATGTTTTGTAAACTTCTGGGTTCAACTGTAACAAAAAGTGTGCTGAAAAAACCTTCCTCGGCTTAAACTCAAGTCACCGTCTGCATCTGGGCACTGCCATGGCCCGGGCACCAGCGGGGAACTATTCAGCTGTTTGCGACTCCACTGAAGACACTATTGCAGAGCAGAGAGCATGCGCTCCCTGCTCTGCAATAGGACTCCGGAAGTATCCGGCACAGGCAGCATGCTAGTTCATCATGTTGCCTGTGCGGCCTGATGACATCACACCGCCTGTGCCAGAAGACGGAGCACATCGGAGCAGCGGGGAGAGGTGAGTTTTTTTTGTTTTTGTTTTTTTTTTTAAACCCTGCCTATGGGGGACGTATACTTGCCTAAACCTGCCTGTGGGAGTCCTATACCTGCCTATTTGGGGGACATTAAGCTGTCTATGCGGGACATATACCCGCCTATGGGGGACATCGAACTGCCTATACCTGCCTATGTAATTTTATTGGTATCTATTTTTATTTTTGAAACTTACCAGCAGCCACTGCATTTTCCTCCTTAGGCTTATACTCGGGTCGGCTTATACTCGAGTTTATGCAGTATACACACACACATACATACATATTTATTATATTATACATTTCAGGATTATGGTATTGTTGCATACCTCCTCAGTTAGTTTGGTGTTTGATTTTTCTAGTGCGTCCACCTTCGTCTGCAAGTTGTTAACTGTAGCACTGATACATTAAAGAAAAAAATATTGATTGATTTAACAAATCTGTACATAGTGAAGACAGACATCGGTCACATATTGGTCACAGAAATCAGTGCCGTTCCCTGTTGCAGATTTTAATTTTGTGAGCGCAATGCAGACATGGACCTGCCCCCGTTATTGGAGCTAATCTGAGTCCTCTTAATTGCTGCAGCGTCTACACGAAGTAAGACATTCCTTATTTATTCAGCACCACGGTTTTACAGATCTACTTTGGAAAAATCGGTGCTGCAGTGTTACAGTACAGATTACCATTAAATACAATGGGACAGATTTTGGTGTGGAACCGAAATCCGCACGCTATTCTGCTGTGTGAACAGGCCTTTATGAGCAGAACACCAAGCGGCAGTTGTTTTTGAATTGTTGTGTAATGTACGTCACACGTAAAGAGGAATGCCTATCACAGCAAGTGCTGCTGGAAGAGCCAATTACTGTAAAGAAAGCATTTTTCAAAATGCATGTTAAAAAAAATATGTATGCTTTGCCTTCAACTTCTTCACTTGTCTTCTTTGGTTACTGACCACCTCTGTGTGTTTTCCGTGATAGCTGGTAATGCAGTGTTTGTGACGTGGTCTGTGACTGGGATAGCGGCAACATGCATTTTTGGGGCGAGGGGATAGGGTGAGTGCATAGGCGTGAAAATGTGCATCTCCACTATCCTGGCCACAGGCAGGGTCAAAGTAACACTCTGCATTACCGGCCACCACTGAAAGCACACAGTGATGGTCAGTAACCAAGGAGACAAGAGAGCAAGTTGAAGGTACAAAAAAGGCCTGTATAAGGTAAAGCATGCATATTTTTGATAATTAGCATTTTGAAAATGGATTACTTTAAAGGTGTATTCACATCACAGCAAGTGCTGCTGAAAGAGCCAATTACTTTAAACCTCATTCTTGGTCAAAACACTGCGACACTATTTTTTTTTCTTAATTAGGTTACATATTTCAAGAATAAGGCCATGTTCACAATGCTTAATTGCGGGGCGTAATAACGCCCCGCAATTACGCCGTGTGGACGGGGCGGGGCCAGCACGTCGCCGGCCCATAGACTATCATTACTAGCGGCGAATACGCGCCGCTAGGAATTGACATGTCACTTATCTCCCCACCCCCTGGCGTATTGTGCGAGCGGGGAGAGGAGACGTAATCCATGGTTCTCTATGAGAACTGTGGATTACCGTAATGACAGGGACGGATTTCAGCCGCAATTCGCGCACTATGGCGTGTAATTACGGACCGAAATACGTGCCCAAATAAGCCGTGTGAACATGGCCTAAAGAAAATAATGGCAACTTCTGCTTACAAGTGGCAAGTTATCACAGACAACCAATTATAGGAGGTGGATTTTAACCAGTGTGCTGATAATGAGATAAATGGAGTAAATTAGGATTACTGGTCTGCTTGGGGCAAAGTCTGCAATTCTCCTGTCAGTAGTACTAATTATCCCTTCAATTATTCACGCTCAGTGGTCCAAGAGCCACAGCTTTATACATTTCAAATATATGCAGGCACTTTACAATGTAATACTTGTTAATTTGCCAACACTTTTTTCTGATTTTTGCAAAGAAGAAGTTTTGCTAACATTTCAACAGTAACTGGGCGCCAATAGGACATTAGAATGAAGCTTTCAAATAAACAGCACATTTAGCCTGGACATGGCCTAAAACATTAGTAATAGGGAGGGAGAGAGGTATTTTTGTAAATGTGCTTCTCTTAGAACAGGATAAAAACCTTTATTTGCAGAAACCATAATCTGAATGTGTATATGTAAACTGTACCTTAACTGTCTGTTGAGCTCTTCTACATAATTCTTCTGATCTAGTATTGCAGTTATCTGGACATCTCTAGAAAGAAGAGTAAACCAGTCACACACAAGTAAATGTAAATGCTTCATGAGGTTAAATACATAACAGACAAGTAGAATAGTTCTTCACTACCTAGAAACATTACCCTACTAGCGGTGTAAGAGACAAATAGATTTAGAACCCCCACTGGGAAGCCTATGGCCTTTAACACCCTTGCAATATGTTCGTGCTATATAAGAAAGAAAGTACTATTAATACCGGACTTATTTTAGAAGCCTTAAAAAAGGTAAATTACAGAAATTTTCAAAAGGTTTAAAGGGGTTTTTGCCATGATCTAATGTTGACGTGGGTTCCTCCAAAATGGGTATTTAATCACTTTTCTAAATATATGGGATTATAAAAAGTGTAGCCTGTAAAAGCTACAGCCTGACTAAGATGCCCTTAGTTTCCTGACTGTTAACATTAGCTACGACCAGAGGCTGATCTGGCCGCGCTTGTGTTGTTTGCACTTCTTATCTGATGACAGGGCACATGAACGAGCTTTGAAGGGACTGGGGAGAAAAAAGCCTGTGTCTTTTGTATAGAGAATCCACTGGTTGTAATGTAATTATCTGAGTAAACATGCAGATATCCCTGGCTCCCTGCTTAGCCCTCCTCTCCCCCCTGCAGCAGTCCATGAAAGAACAAAAGAACGCTGCCTGCTTGGAACTTCTCTTCTCTCCTGAGCAGATAAGAGGGAGAAACAAAACCCGTTTAGCTTGTGCACAATACAGTTATCCTCTGTGGATTAGCCAAACAACGTTTACTCAACTACAGAGACCATCAGCCTCGGGAGCCTGCATGGGAGGTGGAGTGATGACATCACAGAGGAGGTACTTGTTTTCTTAAACACAGAAACACAACGCCCCTTTTCTCAAGACTTTAGATCAGAGTATCAGCCTGTTAGGTGAGGAAATCACTTCCTGGCAAAACCCCTTTAAACTAGACCGTGCCCACAGTTTTCACTACAACAACCAGACTTGTCCTTTTTACAATGCCTGGCCTTCAGCTGGCTCTCTATAAGCAGGATTCCAGGTATTTATTAATTTATATAGTGCCTTTATATTCCACAGTGCTGTACAGATATTATTCACATTGGTCCCAGTCCCCACTGGGCTCAAAATCTAAATTCCAAAAGTTGAACTTAAAGATCTTTGAGTGTGGGGGAAACAGGACAACCCAGAGGATACCCACAAAAACATGGAGAGAACATACAAACTCCATGCAGAGGTTTCAAATGGTAGGACTTGAACCCAAGACCTCAGCCCTGAGCCACCGTGCTCAGCTATCCAATATACTGCTTGCAAATTTTCTCTTTCTGGGAGTGGCATCAGCTGCCATATACAAATTCAACCAGTTTTCTATATCCCCTTAGGGTACATCCACACAGCATGGTGTTTCAGTTGGTTTTTGGATTTTGAAACTGTCTGCCAACCGACTGAACCATCTCCACAGACTTCAATAGAGGAGAAAAAAAAAACGACTTCCAATAGTCCTCACAGGTCAGATTTTCTGACTGTCGAATTCTAAATCCGAAAACAGTCTTAAAAATGTTGACACTTCTATCTTTCCATCCAGTTTTACATAGTTTGTAAGGCCGAAAAAAAGACAGACGTCCATCCAGTTCAGCCTGTTTTACTAAAGTGTTGATCCAGAGGAAGCCAAAAAACCCTAATGGGTAGAAGCCAACTGTCCTCATTTTAAAAAATCCCTTTCTGACTCCAATCTGGCAATTGGAATAATCCCTTCTCCAGAATCCTAGATACTATAACTTGTTATATTATTACGCTCCAGAAATGCATCCAAACCCTTCTCCAAAATCCCGTCAATATAACTGTTCTATTATTGCATCTAGAAATGTATCCAGACCCTTCTCCAGAATCCCGGTCACTTTTAACTTGTTATATTAACATCTAGAAATGTATCCAGACCTTTCAAACCTATAAAACTTGTTATATTATTACATCTAGAAATGTCATCCAGACCCTTCTTACCTTTAGAATTCCCGATCAATTCTCTAATCTTGTTTCACTCTACATCAGAAAGAATCCCTTTCTAGTGTACTAAAACTGTTATATTTAATCTAAAATGTATCCCCCCTTTCCAAAATCCGGTCACTATAACTGTTTTTATTACATCTAAAATGTATCCAGACCTTCTCCAGAATCCCGGTCACTATAACTTGTTCTATTAATACTCTGAAAGTACCAGACCTTTCACTATAACTGTTTATTTTTACATCTAAATTTTCCCCGCCCTTTCCCCAGAATCCGGTCACTATAATGCTATTTTTTAATCTAGAAATTTTCCCAACCCCTTCCCCCAAAACCCCGGTCACTATAACTTGTTTTTTATTACACTCTAGAAATCTTAAAGCCCTTTTGAATCTGTTATGATTCCCCTGAAAAAGTTCCTCTGGAGGAGTTCCACAGTCTAAATGCTTTACAGTAAAGAATCCCTTTCCATGTTTATGTAGAAACTTTATTTCCTCAAGACGTAGAGGACGCCCCCTTGTTCTAGATAAAGTCCTGGGTATAAATAAATCTTGAGAGAGATCTCTATATTGACCTTTTATATTTATGTCCCCCTGAAGCCGTCTTTTCTCTAAACTAAATAACCCTAACCTTGCTAATCTTTCTGGGTATTGTAGTCCACCCAGTCCTTTTATTATTTTTGTTGCCCGCCTTTGTAACCTGTTCAGCTCTACAAATGTCTTTCCTGTGCACTGGTTGCCCAAAACTGACACAATATTCCATGTGTGGTCTAACCAGTGACTTGTATAATGGGAGAATAATGTTCTCGTCATGTGCCCTCTATGCCCCTTTTATGATCCTATTTGCCTTGGCAGCTGCTGCCTGACACTGGCTGCTACAATTAAGTTTACTGTCCACTAGGATTCCCAAGTCCTTCTCCATGTCACTATTTCCCAGTGTTTTTCCATTTAACATGTAATCATGTAATGGATTTTCTCTCCCCATGTGCATAATCTTGCATTTATCTGTGTTAAATCCCCATCTGCCATTCTGTGCCCAGGCCTCCAACTATCCAGATCCCTTTTTAATAACACATTATCCACTATTGTGTTGATTACTTTATAGAGCTTAGTATCATCTGCAAGATCGATATTCTACTGTGTAATCCTGTGTAAGATCATTAATGAAAATATTTAAAGAGGATAGGGCCCAAAACTGACCCTGTGGTCCCCACTAGTAACAGGAATCCTGTCTGAGTATGTACCCTTTAATCACTACCCTTTGTTTTTTATCACTGAGCCAGTTGCTTTACCCACTTGCACACATTTTCTCCCAGTCCAAGCATTCTCATTTACTTACCAACCTTTTATGTGGCACCGTATCAAATGCTTTAGAAAAATCTAGATATATGACATCCAATTTATCACCCATCCAGTCTAGCACTGACTTCCTCATAGAAGCTGATGAGATTAGTCTGACAGGACCGATCCTTCATGAACCCATGCTGGAACGGCGTTATACATTTATTTTCAGTGAGATACTCCAGGATAGCATCTCTGAGAAAACCTTCAAACATTTTACCCACAACAGAGGTTAAGCTTACTGGCCTATAGTTTCCTGGATCACATTTTGACCCCTATTTGAATATTGGCACCACATTTGCTATGCGCCAATCCTTTGGGAAATACCCCATTAATAGACAGTCCATATATATTAAGAGTAGGGGCCTATTTATGAAATAACCTAAACTCCCTTAGGACAAGCGGGTGTATACCATCAGAAGGTCATCCTCTTCGGTAAATACAGTGGAGAAAACATTGTTTAATACGTTTGCTTTTTTCTCATCGCCCTCTATAGTCTCTCCCTCAATATTTTTCAAAGGGCCAACATTTTCTGTTTTAATCTTTTTACTATTTATATTGTTAAAAAATATTTTTGGTTTAGTGTTACTTTCTATAGCAATATGTCTTTCCGCCTCCAGCTTTGCTTCCTTTATCTTTATTTTACACACTTTATTTTTTTTCCCCTATAGCTTCTTAGCGCCTCTTCACTGCCCTCCTGTTTTAGTAGCTGAAACGCTTTTTTTGTTTTCTAGTGCCTCTTTTACATCTCTGTTGATCCAAATTGGGTTTTTCCTGTTTCTAATTATTGCCATAATGTATTTACCTCTCACAGTGGGCACCAAAGATGTTTTTAAAAATATCCCATTTATTACTTGTTCTGCTATTTTTAAACACCTTGTCCCAGTCAATATGGTTTAGGGCCTAAAATTAGCCTTCCTAAAATTCTGTTTGTGTGGCTGGAAATTTATTATATTATGAAATAGAAAATAGACTAAGTATGAGAAATTGTTCTATTGTTCATACTCCATGTACTACAAAAACATACTACAAAAGCGTGCATGGTCAGTAACAGGGGTAAACAGTCCAATCAGTAAATTGTTAAGATTAGTCACAAACTATAAAATTACATTCAAAGTGGAACAGTCTGATGACCAAAGTCTGTAAGCAATGTGCATAACAGCGGAAACTTTCTTATTGTTGACTGCTTTATTCTAACTTACTCTTCGCTGCACTTGGCAATAGGACCTTCTTTCAAGTACATTGAAAAGTCAATGACTCCAACCTGAAAGTGAATAAAGATAGCGACCATTAGTTCTCACAGATTACTGCTGTGACAACACAATTTACAGCGTTTATGTGCGCTCTGAGGGCAGGATATGAGAGAAGACGAGTTCTGTGACATATAGGTTTATATGACTTGGAGCAGGATTATGGAGAAAAAAAAACATAGTAAATACTTAAAGGACTCCTTAGAAGACAGTGGAAGTCCTTCTTAACCCATCCACATACACCTATTGACAGTTTGCTTTGTACACACACTGATAAAAGGGAAAGCTGTCAATCACTGTAGGTGGGCAGGGTAAGAAAGACTGTTTTAAGAATTACTGTTCAAATCCTCTAAACCTACTTATCAAAGGGTAGTATGAGCCCCCTGACAGGTTTACTTTAGGTGTTTTGGAGGGAAAAAATAAAAAAAAATAAGTTTTTAGTATAATATTAAGGTTTGGCAAGCTGTACCAGTTTGCTGCAGTGAGGTTGCTTTAACTGTAATTTGAAGATACTTCAATGTCTACCTGTGAATCGAGGTCTTCCCCTTTCATACAAAAATTAGCATCGATCACATTGAGTCCAACTAAGAGGCCAGAAATGATAGCCCCTTCCTCTTCCATCATTAGCGCATTGGGCTCGTAAAATTCACTGCAACAAAAGGGGAAAGTTTGATACAGTTTTATTAAACAGGACTGATTGACCATGCGGAAAATACAATGGCGAATGTAATAATATAATCATATGAAAGTTGTTCGGATTATATTCACTTTTATCTCAAACATCTGTTTGTGTGTTAGTCAGGTATGGATGCAGTGCTATTATATTGTTGATTTTCTTCATAGTGTTTTGAGAACGTTGTGCCAATCTATAGAAGATAAATCCAGTGATATTTATAGAAAATTGACACAGGAATAGAACAAAAAAACTTTTTACTAGCTAAAAGTTCTAGCCAGGGCTGTGGAGTCGGTGCCTATTTTGCAGGAGTCGGAGTCGTCATAAAAGGGACCGACTCCCAAAATATATAATAAGTTGGTCCAGTTAGTTCGATGCAGTGTAAAGAGCAAGAGGCATTGGGTCCGGCCGGTGCTGCTGCTCCCATATCTTCAGCCTCATCACATGAGGAGTGTAATTGATGACATGGAGCAGGCAAAGCGCTGCCCCAGTGGAAAAGATTCCGCCCCCAGGGCAAACAGATTTCAGCAGAATGTTTCACCTGGTTTCAAAGTAGAAGATCAACCATTCATCAAAACTGACTGTGGCTGAGGCAATTCCTTTATACCCTGACATTGTTAGAGATGTTGCCCCTGTGGTCACCGCTTTGCCCCCAAGTTAGTGTAGAGAGGCCGTTCTCTAGCCTGGAAATATTAAGATCAGATGTGAGGTCATGTATGCAGGCTCTGATGGAGGCAATACTATTTCTCAGAACAAATTCAGAGACTCCACAAATGTTCCTGCAGTGTTTTGCATATTTACAATTTTTTTGTGTCCTGAAGTCATATCCAATAAATATATTTTACACTGACAAGCAAAAGGGTAACAATGTTTTGAACTTGTGATTTTCAGGCTCCATATCTCACCATCCAGTAAAGCTTTGTACATGAAGCTACTGTAATTTTATAGACAATCATCTTACCTATCTACATAAATTTGACTTGCAACTATTTAGCATCTGCTTAGTTACAGTTTTGCTCCTAAAAATCAAAATGTAAATTTTTATTATTTTGTTAGTATTTGGGAAATCCACCTTTTGGTTTTCAATACTGAATCTTTCTGGGCTCTGAATCAGATTCAAGCATATCTTGACCAAAATCTGAGCCCAGATCTCTTCTACACATTCCCAATGTTGGTGCAGACTGGACTTGGAAACAAATACAGCTTTTTCTTCACCTCTCCCCACAAGTGTTCAAAAGATCAAAACATTGTTACCCTTTTGCTTGTCAGTGTCTGTTCTACCTAAATAGCTGATCATTGTATCATAAGGTGATAAACAGCCGGATGTGACCATTTTACTACAGTAAAGTTATCACTTAAACATGCGCCGTGTATGAGGGAGTCAGGATTCTGAGGTTTGGGAAATTGAGGAGTCGGGGCTTTGGCTTGCCGACTCCACAGTCCTGGTTCTAGCAATTAAAATCATTTTTTGCAGCATTTTATAATGAAAATAGCTCTTTACAGTTACAGTATTGCCTTTTAAAGCTGCATACAGACAGTCCCAGAGTTACAAATATCGAAATTACATATGACTAACGCTTACGAACGGAGCCTATTGTTGGGGTGATTTAGAACAACATGTCAAAGCATGAGTTATGCCAAATTTAATGTAGCCCCAGGCTCTGTAACGCTCCCGAACAGACTCTTCTTACAGATTTGACTGGAAGAAGGACAACTCCGCTAAAAGTTTGCACATATATCTGAACTTACAACACTGCCATTTGCCACTTGATTGCTGCACCGTGGCGAGTCACTACACATGTTAATCTAGATGTTTGCTGTAAATAATTAATATACATTTCATGAATTCAAGACGCAGTGCGCTGTGGATTTACTGAAGCCTTATATAGAAATAAAAATCCTCCCATCGAGTCCCCACATATATAATCTGCACTATCAGTATTATTTCCTTGAGGGACAGAAAGTGGCCGGAAAACCTCGCAAACAAATGTTACAGGGATATTAACACTTCCTTATACTACTATCTAAAACTTAACAACAACTATTTAGTTACACTTGCATACAAGTTCAACTTAAAGAGGTTTTCTTATCATGCAGTTTCACAGAGCCACACCCAGCTTAAGACTCGCGTCTCCTGTTCAGGCTGTAGCTAGTTCTCTAGCAGTGATTGACATAATCAGCTCTGCTGTTCCTAGCTATTTTTACAGCGTTTGCCGTGCCGTATAAATGACAGGATAACTTTATTATGTGGGTCAGTACAATTGCAATGATATAAATTTTATATAGTTTATGTTTTACTACTTTTACACAATATAAATGACTTTATAAAAAATAGCATTTTTAGGTCGTCAGTCTCATAGCCATAACTGTATATGGAGCCGATTATGAGCTTGTTTTTTGCGGGATGAGTTGACTTGTTTTATTGGTACCACTATGGGGTGCATATGACACTTTTCTTAAGGTTTTTGTGAGGTGTTTTGAGCAAAACACAGCAATCCTGGTAGTGTTTTTTATTTTTTATTTTTTTACAGAAGTCACCATGCGGTATAAATAACATGCTAGCTTTACTCAGCAGGTCGATACGATTAGGGTATGTTCACACGACATTTTTAAGATCCATTTTTTGGCCCAAAAACGGATCCAAAAAAATGTATCTAAATGTGCAGTGTGATTTACAATGTAAAACACGCATCTCCGTGTTTACTTGCGTCTTTTCAATGCGTTTTTCTGGTCCATTTTAAGAACTGACGTGTCAATTCTACTTGCGTTTTATGCAAGTGAAATCCACATAGGAGACAATGGGTTGCGCTTTTGGAGCCTGAAAAACAGATCCAACAGCGCAACACACTTTTGGGTACGTTTTGGATGCGCCAGGGGTAATATACCACGATCTTGCAAGATCTCCATGACGTACCCATACTTCAAATTGCAGGAACCCCTTCCCAACCAACCGTGACGTATGGGTACATCAAATGTCGGTAAGGGGTTAAAGACCAGATGAAGCACTAGGCAAAAGGTGTTATGGTCTGTATCCTTTGCTGCTTTTATATATTTTATGTAGGTGGAATTAAATTACTTTTGAGTGCCTTATGTAGGTCTAGGTTATGCTTCTATGCGCCTTATCAGGCGCTTTGGGATATTTCCATATACATACTTTCATTATTATCAATAGGTCTTAAAAAAACCAAAAAACTATTTTTACACTACAAACGCGTGTTTTTGAAGATATTTACTGTTTACACAGGGTTAATTTTTTGTAGCCCACATTTCATTTTGTAGGTGTGTTAAAAATAAAAACATTACTAAGCTACACAACCCACAAAGCGAACTTAGACTGAATTTTACTTCATTTTTCGGTTTAGTTTCCATTTATAAAGCTTATGAGCCTTATATATGATAATATACATATAATATTTATAGTATTAGTAAATATATCAATATTATCATATATATATAGTTAGCAGGGCGGTCTTTGTTGTAGGCAAACACATCAGAGCTCAGCTTCCATTTCATATAGTGCTTTGGAAAAATCAAATCGGAGCTCGGACTGGTTGGATTGTGATCCATAAAGCTATGTCACCTGTAGTCTTGTTCTCCAGCCAGCACCTCCAACAGTGATCTGATTTAGGAAGACACTCCAGACAACGTCCTTAATGGCAGAACAGGAAAAAGACTTCAGAGCTGTCTGACTGACTTTAGTGGAGCAATGCTCTTGTGTCATAGCGACCCCCCATTCTACAAGATCAATGACCCAACAAGATGGTGTGGATGCTGTGCGCTTTACCACGCTAAGGGTATGTTCACACGGCTAATTTTAGAATCCGTGGAAAGCTTCAAAACCTCGTCGCGTTTTTTTTTGCCCTGGCTATTAATCTGTATGGATGAAAACTGTGTTGAAAACCTTGTGCACAACCTCGCCCAAAACGCGTCGAGATACGCATCCAAAACCTTTTCTGAAGCATGTTTCAGGCGAGGTTTTGATGCCGTTTTGGGTGCTGAAAAATCAGCGTCCAAATAAGCCATGTAACAGTTTTCATATGCAGGCTCCCGTCAAAAGGAGAGACTTTAAAATTATTAATTATTTTTTCTGGTGATTTACAAGCTGCATAGTGGACCTTAAATAGGTTACCTAGTTTGTACGGTTGATAAAAACACATATGTCAAGTTCAAGCAAGGGTGGGAAAAAATTTGGTTGAAGGGCGGGAGATATAACATTTTTAACTTAGCTTCCTCTACGAATGCAGACTTGGAAGCCATAAAGCAAGAATTTATCAACCCTAAAAAGAGTGAACCCTAAAAGAGTATTTCATTCCTAATACTAAACTTGCCATCAGACTACACAAGTATTAATATTATTTAGTTGTAGTTATCTAAGCTTTTTTTTTTTTTTTTTTTTAAACTCAACTGTTCCTGCTCCTCAGGCAGGCTATTCCACAAATTCAGTCTTTTCTCTTCTGGAGATTAAATCCTTTTATCTTTAAATGAAGGGAATGTACCCTTGTCTTTTGAGGGGGTAAACATGAAATAACTTTTCCCATACTTTTTGTAGGGGCCATTTATATTAATCATGTCTCCCTGTAGCCGTCTTTCCTCAAGACTAAAATAGGTTAAATTCTTTAAACTTCTCCTCATAACGAAGATGATCCATTCCCTTTATGAGTTTGGTTGTTCATCTTCGCACTCTCTCCAGCTTTCTATAAACTGGAGCCTAGAACTGAACAGCATATTCCAACTGAAATCGCACCAATGCTTTATACCGTATAGTGTTAATATGACATCCCTGTCCCCAGAGTCCATGCCTGCAGATCTTTACATTTATCCACACTGAACCACATTTGCCAAGTGGATGCCCAAATACTCAGTGTTTCCAGGTCTGCTTGCAATTTACAAACATCTTCCATAGATTGCACTACACTACACAGCTTTGCATCATCTCCAAAATAGACAGAGTGCTATTAATCACTTCCCCTATATCATTAATATATAAATAATAATTAATAAATTGGATAAAAGACTTGGGGTACACTACTTATAACCTAGGACATTCAGAGTAGGAATCACTTACCACCACTCTGGTGTACGTTCCAGTTTTTAATCTAGTTACACACTTATTTCTAAGCCAATAGACTTTAATTTACCAAATAGACGCCTATGAGGGACAGTGTCAAATGCCTTTGCAAAGTCCAAAAACACAATATCCACAGCCGCCCCGCTATCCAGACTTCTTCTCACCTCCTCATAAAAACAAATCAGGTTGGTCTGACAACTTCTGTCCTTAGTTAATCCAAGCTGGCAATCACTTATTATATTCAGCCACAAATCCTTGTATATAGTCCCTTAAGAGCCCTTCAAATACTTTTTCCACAATAGATGTTAAACTTGCTGGTCTATAATTTCCTGGGCAAGACCTAGAACCCTTTTTGAAGATTGGAACCACATTTGCCTTGCACCAGTCTCCTGGCACTTTACCAGTCACCAAAGAGTCTCTAAATATCATGTACAGGGCACAGAAGTAATAGAGCTCAGCTCTTTAAGAACTCTTGGGTGTAAGCTAACTGAGCCTGGAGTCTTGTTCACATTCAGTTTATGTAACTCCTCTTGGACCATTTCTACACTGAGCCAATCATATCAGTTGATGTATTAACCGTACAGGTTTCGCCTACATCCACTCTGGACCTGCCCACATCCGAAGTGACCCCACCTCCATCAGCTACTTTCTCCTCTTTTGTATATACTGAGCTGAAGAACCTATTTAGTATCTCTGCCTTATCCTGATCCCCAGGTACCAGTTCCCCATTACTGGTTATGGCTCTCAGACTATGGAAATGCAAAAACATGTTTTCTTTTTTGAATAAAAAAAGTGTTTGTATAAAAACAAAAAAACAAAAAAATACAAAAATAATGAGCAGAGAAGTCTCGCCCTTCACTTGCACATATTACGACGGAAGAATGTGCAAGTACAATATTTTTCGGGCGACCTGAAATTAAACAAAGGGTGCAAATGGAAGAATCAATAGATGGTTCTCCGCATGCAAATCTGCCCGGGGTAGCCCAAGCTAAACTAGTGGTAGATCAGACAATTTATTTCTGGGTAATCTCCAAAATAATTCTGTTTACATGTAAAGCTTATGAACCACAACAAACCATTTACCCCAAATGGTCTCCAAAAATAAAATAACTGAATTATCTTTAACAATACCCAACTTAGGCTATGTTCACATGGCTTAAATTGGGGCAAAATGCGCCCCAGTCATTACGGTAATCCACAGTTCTCAGAGAACTATGGATTACGCCTCCTCTCCCCGCTCGTACAATACGATCGTATTATAGGCGCAGGGAGATAGATGACTTCAATTATTCACGGCGCTTATGTGCCACGAGCAATGTCAGTCTATGGGGCCGGCGGGCTGCCGGCCCCCCTGCCCTGCGGGAGTACGTGCCGATCGACGCGAGCTCCCGAACACCGGCGTAATTGCGGGGCGTACTGTACGCCACGCAATTACTCCGTGTGAACATAGCCTTACTGTATCACGAGAACTTGAACTAGTCCCCGAAGCTGAGCCGTGATTTTATCACTTCACTTCCTCTAAAGCATAGGACGATGCTACTACTTCTATTGATGTGTCCCATAACTGTGCATATTTTAATGAGAAGCTTGATAACTCTCCTTCTGGTAGCAGCCAAATGACTGAGACCCAGACTTTGGAGATCTAGCCAAATTCCATCCATCAAAGACCGGTTCAAAAAGATCTTTAAAATACAACGTAATGAGGAAATTAGATCAACTAATAACATAACACTGGATAAATGTAACAAGATATGGAAGAATTGGGTCCTGTTCATCGATCCCCCAGAATACAAAACATAATTTTTATGTGTATCTCAGTTTCTAATGGGTATTTTCTACTTCTCTCCGTCGTCAAATTATTTCTAACATTATCAACAATGCTGGTCCAATTATTATTTAACCCCTTAACGCCAAGGCGTGTTTTTTTTTCTTTATTTGATGTTCGTTTTTCCCTCCTCGCCTTCCCAGAGTCATAACTTTTTTACTTTTTCCACCTCCATAGACATATGAGGGCTTTTATTTGGCGGGACAAGATGTACTTTCTAATGGTGTTATTCATATTACTATAGAATATACTGGGAAACCGCAAAAAAATTCTAACTGGGACAAAATGCGGAAAAAAATGTATTATGGGTGTTTTGCTTTTATGGCATTCAATCTTCGGTAAAAATTATGCGTTATCTGTATTCTACAGGTTGACATGGATCTGGCAATACCAAACATGTACGTTTCAGAATTTTAAAAAAATTCCAAAGCTCTTCTACTTTTGAAATTTGCGCCACGGGAACCATTTTCTGCGACCAATAACTCTTTTGTACTAAAACCTTTGGACTTCAGTGAGGGGCCATTTTTCGTACTTTTTGTTGCTACCAGTTTGGAATAAAATAATAACTAAACCGCAATTTTAGCGCCTAGAATTTTTTTTTTTCCTATGGTATCAGCCTGGGGCCAGAAATGGGAAAATCTAAAACAGGGCAGCGATGGAAGCCTTCACAAGACTTCCAGCTGCCATGTCCACGTGATTTCACCGCGGGTGTCCCGATCGGAGTGAGAAACTGTGCGCGACACCATTTCTCATTCATTTATACACCATGGCCATCTTGGCCACGGCGTCTTTGCCGGTGGCTGCTCCATCCCGCGCTGTAACTGCAGTGTGTTAGCTGCTACAAAGCTCCTTATTGGGCACTATGACGTACCCATTCGTCATAGGTCAGTAAAGGGTTAAGAAGCTGAGGCCTCCAATGATGCTAGTCACACACACAATAAACCGTTAATTATCAAAGTACTCCAATATCCAAACTCACGCGCGTTCACTCCATAACAATGACTAATTCTTCTTTGTTTATTGTGCTAATTGTTAGTTGAAAGCTTTGATATTAAAATTTGTATATCAAACAAAGTGCTATACGGCATATCTAAGGCTATGTTCACATGGCGTAATTGCAGGGTGTACAGGGCGCCCCGCAATTACGCCAGGTGTTTGGGAGTCACGCTGATCGATGCGTACCCCGCTATGCAGGGGGGCCCCGGCAGCCCGTCGGCCCCATAGACATGCATTACTCGCAGCACGTAATCGCCGCAAATAATTGTCATGTCACATATCTCCCTGCGATCGTATTGTACAAGCGGGTAGAGGAGACATAATCCACAGTGCTCTATGAGGACTATGGATTAACGTCATTATGGGGCGCATTTCGCTCGTATTGGAGCGCAGTACACCGCGGAATACGCCCCAAAATAAACATACCCTAACACTTCAGAATTTCTGGTTGACAGATTTCTATTTACTACCAGCTTATGATGCAAACAGATATTCGATTTAATAAACACTTTCTAAGATGGAACAAGACATGTTGTAATTCTGTGTATACATTGTCTATTGTGGATGTAACCGCTACATGTGTGGGCCCATTTAAAAGAATATTTTTATTACGTCAAATCTTTCTTTGAATAAGAAAAAAAAAAAATGATTCCAACCTGCAGTGGACAGGGCAAATTTTTCACGATATTTTGATATATTTCACAAACAAGAATAGTTTGGACCAAAATTTCTTACTAACTGAAAGCACAAGGTGCCACAAGAAAATCTCTGAATCACATGCATAGGTAAAAGTTTCAAACATTTTTTTTTTACATAAAGTGACACGTCCGATTTAAAAAAAATGGTGCTGTGTCAGGAAGGCCAAAGCTGGCTGCGGCGGTAATGGGTTAAAGCTTTCCCATTCAGCTTCGACATCACTATTTGATAATAACTGCTATCAGTCTATGTCCTGTAGTGCAGCCCTCAATAGGGGGAAATTGCCTTTTTTTAAACAATTTTTTTTGCCCTCCAGGCCTGGAGTAGAATTTAAGCACCTAGGACCAGTTCACCAATCCTGATTGGGTGCATTGCAAAAAAAAATAAAAAAAATAAAAAAAAAATTGGTCTTTAAATGGTCCGTATTTCTAACACACGCTTAAAAAAAAAAATGAATACAAAAAAAAAAAAAAAGCCTTGCTACAACCTGTATCCAGGCACTCACACAATGAACATAATCAGACTGTGCCAAACCAGGAAGAATTCACAAACCGGAGTTGTCTGTGGTCATTCAGTGAGAGCACCTTAGTTAGGGGGTTTTCCAGAAAGTCACACCTATTTTCTGGGTCAGTGTTACATGGAATGTGTCATCAAAAAATGACTTCTTGTTTAACTCACATTTTTATGTTAAACACTTTTTTTAAAGAATTTTTGGTTATTTTTTTATTTTCCATATCACTTTCAATATTTAATAATTCTTTAAGTCCTGCAGTTTTCACTTTGGCCACTGAGCCTAATAATAGTCTGATACTTCCTTTTCTGTAGAGAAAGCTTCTCAGTAGTCTGCTCATTATCAGCACAAACAGGGTTAGCTAAAAGGAGACACCAGTGTGAATAGATAACACAGGATCCACCAGTCACAAGAGGAGATGGTCACAGTTCACCCTTTCACCTTCCTGTACAGTGATTTCTTCCCAGGTCACAGAGCATGACTAGAAAACTCTCCTATAGACGTGAATGGGACAGAGTCACTCTTAAAGGGAATCTGTCACAATTTTTATTTTTTTTTTACTTACTAAATCAAGACCCTGATCCATATTCTTTTCCTCTTCGCCGTTTTTACTTCTGGATTGTAGATTTCCGAATTCGGCCATATATATAGGATTAAGGGGAAGACATTCTTGCTTGCACTGCTTTAACAGCAGTCAGAGAGATACTTTACAGAAGCTTCATGCACATAGGAGCCTTAAGACCGATTCTGTCCCATAGACTTTTATAGGAGCGTTTTCTAGTCATGCTCTGTGACCTGGGAAGAAATCATTGTGCACGGAGGTGAAAGGGGGGGGTGGAGCTGTGACCTCTCCTCTTGTGACTGGTGGATCCTGTGTTATCTATTCACACTGGTGTCTCCTTTCAGTTTGACCTTGCTTTTACTGATAATGAGCAGACACTGGAAATCTCCCTCTACAGAACAGGAAGTGTCAGAATATTATTAGGCTTAGTGGCTAAAGTGAAAACTGCAATACTTAAGAATCAATAAAAAATGCTGAAAGTGATATGGAAAATTAAAAAACCAAAAATTCCTAAAAAATGTGTTTAACATAAAAATGTGAGTTAAACAATAAGTCATTTTTTGATGACACATTCCCTTTCAGTCTCCTATGTGCATGAAGCTACTATAAAGCATCTCTCTGACTGCTGTTAAAGCAGTGCAAACAAGGCCTAGTGGCCGAAGTAATAATAATAATAATCTTTATTTATATAGCGCCGACATATTCCACAGGACTTTACAATGTAGAGGGTATAATTACAGACAAAAGACAGACATTACACAGTGAAAGCTACTTACAGATGAGACACAAGGTGTGAGGGCCCTGCCCGCAAGAGCTTACAATCTAAGAGGGTGCCTGGGGGAAACAAAGGGGGAGAAGTGCTAAATTTACAATGGCCCAGCCATGCTTTATAAATATGGGGAGGTTTACATAAAAATTTGGTGAACCTGCCACCATGACTGTACATCTATATACAGATAAGTGCCTGTGAGTGCCCTAGTGTAGGGAGTGACAAATGTGTGTGATAGAAGGTGGGGGTTAGCAATTAGGGGTTTTGGTCGCCTGCCTGAGGAGATGTGTTTTCAGGACACTCTTAAATTTGTAGTGGAGAAAGTCTGCAGGTAGCTTCGACTTTCTCCTCAGACGCTCAGCACACCTGGAGCATCATTGCAGGAACCGAGTCTGAGGTGTGTGCCAAGGCTGCCGGCGTCTGACTCTGGTGGTACGGTGTGTGAGTGGTGCCAATATGTCCAGGGTGGTTGTGAGAGTTTCGTTGTAATGTTTGACAGCCAGGTCAGGACAGGAGAGGGAGGAGATTGGGGGCAGTAAGGACTGTATGGTGTCTAAGAGTTCCTGGGTGTTAATGGAGCGGATATTTCTGAATGGGTGAAGGGCAGGTGTGTCCAGAGAAGGCTGAGAATGATGTAAAAGAGATAAGGTTATGATCAGAGAGAGCATAAGGAGAATTTGTGAGGTTAGAAATTGATGAGAGACGACAGAAGACCAGATCAAGAGAGTTCCCATCCTTGTGGGTTGGGGAGTCAGTAAACTGCGAGAGGCCAAGAGAAGAGGTTAATGAAAGAAACTGAGAGGCAGAAGGAGACATGGGTCATCAATGGGGATGTTGAAATCACCCATGATGAGAGTGGGCATTTCAGAAGAGAGGAAATAGGGGAGCCAGGCGGCAAAATGATCCAGAAACTGGCGGAGAGAGCCGGGGGGTCTATACACAACTGCGACTCTGATGGAAAATGGCCGAAAGAGTCTGAGGGTGTGGACCTCAAAGGAGGGGAAGTGAGGGAGGGTTTTGGGAGAACTGCAAGACTTAAGAATTATCAAAAAAATATTGAAAGTGATAAGAAAAAAAAAAAAAATCCTAAAAAATTGTGTTTAACATAAAAATGGGACTTAAACAAAGACTCATTTTTTGATGACACATTCCCCCTTAAAATAAAAATGTCAATCAAACCCCACCGATCCCGCAGCATTCACACCGCATGCATCCCTTGTGTGACCAAGAGTCCGTTACTGACTTCAGCAGTCACAGCTTGCATGTACTTACACAGAAAGAACCAGGTCCAACAATGCAGAGTACTGGGTTCTGCAGGTGTGTACAAAAGCAGAATGCTAACAATTCCTACACTGTGATCATCCTGATGTAGCGCTGTTTGGAACGGTGTCTTGCCAGAGTTTTTATCCTTTTCTTCTATGTTACCTCGGGGTTCACTAGCCAGTAATTCAGCTCTCAGAGGCCCCTGGATCTACATTAATCATATTTGGATAGACCGTCATCACTTGTTTTATGGCGTGAGGAGTCATTTTTACACAGCTGCTTTGCTATTGTTACAGGTCTAACTTTTCTACATGATCTAAATAAAGCTTTTATACTTCAAAACTATTTTAGGTTGGGCAAGATTTTATGGACTGCTTGCGTGTATGTATGTATGTATGTCTGTATGTATGTATGTATGTATGTCTGTCAAGCGATTGCTGACATGGACGATTGTCTTGCAGTCACATAAGCAGACATCACTGGTGGAGAACACCAAAGCTCCACTGCAGTTAGAACAGCAATCCTTGGATAGGTGACTGCAGGTGACTTTCTTTTTTTACTTTAAACACAAAGTGTTTAACCCCGTACCGCCGGAGCCAGTTTTGGCCTCTCTGACAGAGCCCTATTTTTGAAATCTGTCATGTGTCACTTTATGTGAGAATAACTTTTTGACACTTTTACCTATCCATGTGATTCAGAGATTGTTTTCTTGTGACACATTGTGCTATTAAGATAGTAAGAAATTTTGGTCCAAAAAATGATTGTTTATTTGTGAAAAATATCAAATTATGGTGAAAAATGTGAAAAATTTACCAATTTCAAACTTCAAAAATTTCTGCATGTAAGACAGATAGTTATTCCACTCAAAATAGTTTATAACTAGCATCTACCATATGTCTGCTGTAGTTTGGCATCATTTTTTTAAATGTCTTTTTTTTTTTTTTTTTACGACATTAGGGGGCTTATAAATTTTGTAGTAATTTTCAAATTTTCAAGAAAATTTGCAATATACATTTTTTAGGGACCAGTCCAGTTCTAACGTGCTTTGACTGACCTGTATGTTAGATACCCCCATAAATGACCTCATCTAAGAAACTACACCCCTTAAAGTATTCAAAGCCGAATTTAGGAAGTTTATTAACCCATTAGGTGTTTCACAGGAATTAAAGCAAAGTGGAAGTGAAATTTCAAAATTTCACTTTTTTTTTGAAGATTTTCAATTTTTATACATTATCGACAAGAATACGGTAAATGTGATCAGGGAAATGCAAATTAATATTGATTCCCCAGATTCTGCTGTTTTCAGAGATATCCCATATGTGGCCCATGTGCATTATTTGGCTCAACCACACGTCTCAGAATAGGAGGAGCACCTACTGGACTCTGGGGCCTCATTTTCATTACGATTTTATTTAGGGGCCATTTCAGGTTTGCGGACACCCTAAGGTTCCAAAACTTAATAATACCCCTAAAAAGACCCCATATTGGAAACTACACCCCTTACGGAATATATCCAGAGGTGTAGTGAGTATATCGACCCCACAGGCGTTTTACAAATTTTTTTAGCGTTCGGCTCTGAAAATAAAAAAAAATATTTTTTTCCAATAATCTGCAATTTTAGCTGAAAATGTTTAATTTTTTACAAGGAATCTTGGAAAAAAAAAGCCCCAAAATTGTGTTACGCAATTTCTTCCAAGTTCCGGCAATACCTTACATGTGGGTGTAAACTGGTGTTATGGCGCATGGCAGGGGGAAAAAGTGAGGGAGCGCTATTGGCTTTTGCGCACAGTATTGGTGGGGCCATGTCGCATCTGCAAAGCCCCAAAGTACAAACAGGTGAAGCCTCCCCAGAAGTTTCCTATTTTGGATTCAACCCCCTCAGGGATCTCATCTAAGGTGTATGAGCATTTTGGGCGCACAGGTGTTCCGTAGTTTTTTTTTAGCATTGGGCCATGGAAATGGAGGGGGGGAAACGCAGTTCCGCCATTGTTTTTGGGCTTCATTTTTACAGTATTCGCCATACGGGATAAATGACGGGATAACTTTACTATGGGGGTCGGTACAATTACAATGATATAAATTTTATATAGTTTTTTTTATGTTTTATTACTTTTACACAATAGAAGCGAGTTTTATAAAAAGTTGCGTTTTTAAGTTGTCGTATTCTGACAGCCATAGCTTTCTTAATTTTTTGCATATGGAGCTGCTTGTGGGCTTGTTTTTTACGAGATGAGTTGATGTTTTTATTGGTACCATTACGGGGGGGCATGTGATGCTTTGATCACTTTTTATTAAGGTTTTTGTGAGGCATTTTGTACAAAATACAGCAATCCTGGTAGTGTTTTTTATTTTTATTTTTTACAGCGGTCACTGTGCGGTATAAATGACATGCTAGTTTTCCTCAGCAGGTTGATACGATTACAGCGATACCACATTTGTATATTTTTTTAATGTTTTACTGCTTTTACACAATAAAAACACTTATTTGAAAAGGAAAACACGTTTTTGCATCACCGCAGTCTGAGAGCCATAACTTTTTTTATTTTTCTGTTTATGGAGCTGTATAGGGACTTTTTTTTTGCGGGATGAGTTAACATTTTTATTGGTAACATTTTTGAGGGGGAAAAGACTTTATGATCGCTTTAAATCCATTTTTTGGAAGGCAGGGTGAAGAAAATACTGCAATCCTAGCAGTGTTTTTATTTTTATTTTTAATAGCGTTCACCATGCAGTATCCGTGACAAGTTAGTTTTACTCTGTGGGTTGAGATGATTACGGTGATATCCAATTTATGTAGTTTTTTTTATTTGAAAGCACACTTTTTTTGAAAAAAAAAGTTTTTATTGTGTAAAACAATATTTATGCATCGCTATCTTCTAATAGCCAGAACTTTTTAATTTTTCAGTATACAGAGCTGTGTAAGGACTTTTTTTTTGAGGGATGGACTGATGTTTTAATTGGTACAACTTTAGCATTTATATTAGTTTTTGATCGCTTTTTATTCCATTTTATGTGCTGCAGGATGTACAAAAATCGCAATTCTGTGACTTTTTTGTTTTTGTTTTTTACGGCGTTCACCGTACGGGTTAATTAACGTGACAGATTTATAGGGTGGGTCGCTACGCACGCGGCGATACCAAAGATGGGTACTTTATTTTTTATCTTTTTTGGGGCATAGTGACGTCACCAGACAACCCGGATGCTGTCATTCATCATCCGGGCTGTCTGGTAGGACACTCAGTAGCGGCGCTCAGCGCCATTACTGCGCCGGATCTCGGGCTGCAGGAGCGCACTCCGGCCGTGGGGGATGCGGCATGATGCCAGCGGTAATATACCGCCGGTTCCATGCCGCGATCTTGCGCGCTCCACTTGTGAGCGCGCAAGATCGCCGTGTCGTACTCATACGGCAATTTGCGAGAACCCCTACCCGACATTGCCGTATGAGTACGGAAAATGTCGGTAAGGGGTTAAATCTTTTAAAAAAAAAAAAAAAAAAGTAAAAAAAAAAAAGGACCATGCACTTTTTAATGGAATAACCTGTTGATTTGCCATCAGCGTGATATGTTGAGGCCCCATCTATCTCGGGAACTAGCTCCCGATTCTCTCAGCTCAGAATGGAGAGCTGGGCACGCTTGCACATGACTTTCCATTATGTTCTATGGGAGTTCAAAGTATAGTAGAATACTACTCTTACCTGTAATCGAAACTCCCATAGACAGAATGAAGAGTCATGTGCAAGCGCAACCGGCTCTCCAGTCTGAGACTGTAGTTTTGTGACACACACCTATCTCAATTTGATGGCAAATCCTATTAATATGCCAAAGGGCAGGCGGGAACAACCCAATTCTGCCAACATTTTTAAAAAGGGCGTTAAGGTTAGGCCTGTCCATAGAAACAAGCACCCGATTATGAATGATCACCATCTAGAAAAAAAACAATTATACAACGTTACCTCAGGAGGTCCTTCCTGTTAATTAGGGCTTTCATGTACTCAGAGAGCTTTTTCTGCATCAATGCTAAGCGTAACCAGGCGCGGCCTCTGCCCACGGGAGTCCTGTAAAGAAAGATCAAAAAAGGAAAAAAAAAAGAAGAAAAACTTTACAATGAGAATAAAGAAAATCTCTGACAAATTATCTTTATGAAAACAGTTATATGAATAAGCAATCATTTCATATCTATAGTCATCTAACAATTTGCCATAGATCTGGATTATATATTATACAGTTTAAGGGGGGTGTCCAGCCCAGAAAAAACCCATCTCTGTCTATCTGATTAGGAAAATCTCAGCGAATAGGAAAGCATCATCTGTTCTGGAGCATCACCTTGTTGAAAGGGCAGCTATAATAAGCATCTGTGGAGGACCCCTCCTGTTAGGGTCTGTTCACACGGCGAGTCCATGTGAACAAACGCTTTTAGATACGTGTTTGGATCCGTCCGTCAGACCCCAAACACGTATCTAACAATGAGCAGTGTGATTTACATGGCTTTTGCTGTGAAACACGCATTGGCGTCCACACGAGTGATCACTGATGTCTGTCTCATTGCAACTTTTGGATCCGTTCCAAGAACGGTCATGTCAATTCTTGGTCCGAAAGAGGCAGCAGGAGCCGATTTTAAACTACCCTGTTTCCCCGAAAATAAGACAGCGTCTTGTATTAATTTTTGCTCCTAAAGATGCACTAATGTCTTATTTTCAGGGCATGTCTTATTTTTCCACAAATAAAGTATAGCATGCTATACCAGTGTGTGTGTATATATATATATCTTAAAGTTTAGAGTCACAAACCATAGGATCTATGTATGTAAAGGACATTTTATGGCAGCTGCAGTGACTCAAACGATGGCAAATGTGACATGCTGGGTCTTGTAGAACTAGAAGTTCCAGCATGCCCCATCAGCCATCCTGTGAGGTGTGTGTCCGTGTCATTGCTCTGTTCCCCCCCCATCCCTCACTTACTTGTACACTGTCTCCTGTCCTGGGATGTTCGGTACCTGTGGTGACATCAGTCACATGACCTCCCTGCACAGGTCCTTCAATACTCTTTTACAACATTATGTCCCAGGACCGTTTCTCGGGGTGAGCGGGGCTTGGGAACACCCGCCCCCCTCCTCCCACCTTTCTCTCTGCCCGTCCTTAGGAACGCCCTGTGTATGGGGAGCAGCAGCAATGATTTCTGCTGTGTCTTATTTTTGGGGGGTGCCTTATATACGCATCCAATACCTGCTGGATCCATTTAGGATCCGATCAACGCTGTGTTTTTGGATGTGATTTTCGGATCCAATATGGATCCAGAAACGCTGTGAACGGCCCCTTACATCTTAAAATGACAACCCATTGATCTGAATTGGCACTGCGTGATGCTTAAATCCACCTTTGGTGGCGCTGCAGGGGAACTGAATGCTTACTGCCAGATTTTCCCACAAATTAAAGCTGAATTACAAGGGGTCACAGCAGCAGGAAAGCTTTGAAATCAGATTATTATCAAAAGGACATTTTTATATATATAGTTACATAGTTAGTACAGTTGGAAAAAAGACACGTGTCCATCAAGTTCAACCAAGGGTGATAAAATGTGGTTGAAGGGCGGGAGACAAGGATTTTAAGCCCAGCCTCCCCACTGGCTAATGCCCTAAAACCCACAAGGCAAGAACCAATCTGCCCAGTGAGACCCATCTCTGACCCCAGAGCCTCCACCAGCCAGGATCCAGAATTTTACATGGCTACGTACGCATTAATATTCTTTAGTTCCAGGTAGGTATCTAAGCCTTTCTTGAAACTCTCTGCTGTTCCTGCTGTGACCAGCTCCTCAGGCAGGCTATTCCACAGATTCACAGTTCTTACAGTGAAGAACGCTCTTCTCCTCTGGAGATTGAATCTTTTTTTCTCCAGACGAAGGGAATGTCCCCTTGTCTTTTGAAGGGGCTTTACCTGAAACAATTTTTCCCCAGACTTTTTGTAGGACCATTTATATAAATTAATCATGTCCCCCCCGGAGCCGTCTTTTCTCAAGACTAAATAAGTTAAATTCTACTAACCTCTCCTCATAACTAAGATGCTCCATTCCCCTTATAAGTTTGGTTGCTCGTCTTAACTATTGTTAAAAGTAGATAATCCCCTTTAATGACAACATAAATATGGACAATGATAATGCCAATAAATAGGTCACACTTGCTGCTACATAAAATGCTGGGAATATTCTTTTTTTAAAGGGGTTGTTCACCTTGCCTTTTTCAAGTTAGAGCACGGTGCAGAGCCTGTAAGAAAAAAACACAAAAAAACAAACAAACTCCCCTCTGTACGGACGTTTATTCAAGCGATAGGTTTGCAATCCTTTACCTAGGTCTTCTGTTTTCCAGGTCATGCACAATGCAGCCTCTGATTGCTTGCATAAGTCACGTGACACTGGCCCACATTACTGTTCTAAATTAATGTCAGCAGAGACCAGTGTTTTTATTGTTTTTTTTTTTCATTTTCTTACAGGCTTAAGATAGACAACCTCTTTGAAGAAGGGGTATTCCCAGCACTTAATGTAGAGTGGACAACCCCTTTAAAGGACTAAACAGATACTACAGCTATGGAAAAGGTCACTTACCTGAGACCAGGTAGATCCTTAACACTAGCGGTGATCTCTGCTGCTTCAGGTACAAGTTTTTCCACCAGTTCCAAAGGCCCCCAGAAAGATTTATTCTGTCCCAGAAAAGTCTTCTTAGCTGGCAAATGATTGCAAATCACAATTAGAATCTCCTCAGCTTTCCAAGCTACATCATGTCAAGTGAATAAAGGTACGTCTGTCAAGTTGATAATTTAGGGAAAAAACATTGAAGTCTGTTTCATCATTACATTCTTATAAAGCTCATCAGATAGTTTGTTTAAGCTGCTTTTACTGCTATACATCCTTAT